>PVJX010040796.1:0-15007 GCA_004027295.1 Dolichotis patagonum | reverse complement strand
AAGAACCATAACCAACAAGGAAAGGGGCTGGGACCTCCACTATACAGCTGTATGGAAGAAACAAAAAACATGACAAGAGAAAGAAATAAGAAAAAGCCCTCAGCCCCCAACCCTGAGAATATTGATCCAGGAGAGGTAAATACAAAAGAGATTGAGGACAGCAAACACGCAATATCAGACATGGCATCAGTGGATATAAAGAGATATCTTCAGGGCATCATAGATAAGCTCAAAACTGAAATATTAATTCAAGTAAAAAATTAATTCAAGTAGATTAATAAAATAAATGCTAAGCAACTCTCAAGAAGACACAGACAGAAGAATGGAGGAACACAAAAAACAGAAATGTTTGATGAAGAATATAAAGAAAACTAGAATATATGAAGCAGATTCAATGAGATTACCAAAATTAAAAACTCAATTGAAAGCTGGGAAAACTGCTTGAATGAAACTAAGGATAGATTATCAAAACTTGAAGACATGTTTGCAATGTGTGTCATAAAAGGAAAAATCTCTTAAAAATAACAAGGAAACAGGCAGTAACAATACAAAGACTAGAAGATGACAAGAGGATCTATAACTTAAGAATAAAAAATGTGAGTGAAGAAGCAGGAGTAAAAACAAAGGAAATACAAAGACTGTTCAAAGCAATAATTAAGGAAAACTTCCTAAACATAGGAAAAGGAAATGATATTCAGAAGTATGAGGCATATAGAACTCCAGCCTCCTATAACCAAAATAAAGCTTCACCCAGACATATAATAATCAGGATCCCAGAAATTCAATATAAGAACAGAATATTAAAAGCTGTCAGAGAAAAGAAACAAAGCACCTATAAAGGAAAACCCATTAAAATCATGGCAGACTTCTCAACACAGACCATCAAATCAAGAAGAGCTTGGAGCAAAGTATTCCAAGCCCTGAAAGAAAATAACCTCTAGCCCAGATTGATGTACCCTATAAAACTGTATCTAGAAATTAATGGAGAAACAAGATGCTTCCATGATGAAGAGGAACTGGGGGAATTTGTGACCACCAATCCAAACCTACAGAGACTACTTAAGGACATTCTAGAGAGAGAGAAAAAAATACCAGGATTTCAGGAATGGTGGCAGAGAGGCTTCAATGAATGGGACAGACACTGGAATGAAGGAGAAAAGTAGACAACCAATGGCAGAAAAATAACATAGCAGAAATGAGGCAGAGAAGGTTGGCTAGAATCTCTAACATACATGGCCTTGATACAATAAAAAAAAAAGAAACAGGCAAAGTAGATCAGGAGGTAGGGTCCAACAAGATGCTCTGTATAGGAAATATAATTAACCTGAAAAAGGGGTTATAGACCACAAATCAAATATAAGAAAATAATGCTCTATTTCACAGGGAACCAGAGAAAAATAAGGGCAACTCAACCAGCACCTGCAGATAGGTTGGAAAGACAGGATGCTTATATGCAGTAGAGAACAACTCAGCTAACAAAGGGAAACTTTGAGGCTTTTGTAGGTAAAGGAACACAACTTGAAATCAAGTCCAGGAGTGAGAAAGTTTGGAACCACTTAGGTAAATAGCAGGTTGCCCCCCCAATCTAAAAATTGAGGGAGTTTGTGGGACCCAAAATGCACAGTACCCTATGGGAGTGAAAGGAGAGGAACAGTCTAAAAAAAGAAGTCAGAGGATATTTTTAATAGTGTATCAGGATTTAAAACCCACATTACTCACACTGCTCTGTTTAGATGGATTATATTCTGTTCTAATTTGTCTACTTGTACTAGATTTGAGGGCACAGACAGCTATCCTGAAAATAACAGGATATAGTAGGGTAATCATCTTTAATTTCCTATTAACTTAATCTGAAGCCCTGTATAACTTACACTGTTTTATCATGACTGATCTTAGTTGAATCTGGTTTGTTAGATTGCTGTTTTTTAAGCTGTTAGCTTAAAAAAAGGATGAAAGGTAAAGAATATTTTGGATAAGAAAATTGACAGATTTTATTCAAATCTGTTACTATTGATAGTGTCATCTGAGAGTATAAGCAACTAAATTGAAGATGACAACATTCACTAGGATACCCACTCTGGTTTGCTTATTACCTGCTTTTGAAGTTTTACACTGTCTCCAATGTTTTGTTTTTATTAATACTGTTATGCACTTCTATATTCAGTTATACTATGCCTGGTGATATGGACAATTCTATTGAAGATAACAAGAGACAACACATTAACCATTGTAGATCACCTTGTACTGTGGTTTTATATGACTTTTTTGTTTCATGTTTTTATAGGAATTTGTTTTGTTTTGTCTTGCTTTGTTTTGTTTTCCCTCTAATACAGAATGGATAGATATACATGTAGAGACTCATGCATGAGTAGAACTTATAAACAGTTTATGAGAACCAATTATATAACACATGATGAAATGAACAACTACTTTGAAGAAAAAGAGACAGTGCAGCACCCAGTGCTGATTCTGTAGCATCATGATGTGAAATCCAGCAATACTATGATTCTTTGTTCAGAGTGGCTTTTAAGTTTAGCATACATGAAGGTATGAACAGCTATTTTGAAGAGAATGAGAGACACTATGACAGCCATTGTTGGCTTCCCTATTGTCTGATCTTGAAGACCTAAAACACCTTCCTCATCCTGTTCAGATCAGTTCTATACTATGTTGTTTCATGTGAATTCTCTGTATGTGAAGGTATGGACAACTATTTGGAAGAAAACAAGAGACAGTATGATAGATAGTGAAGATCTCTGATTGTCTTTCTTTGAAATTTATTTCTCTTACATTGCTTTCTTGTGTTCTGTTGTGTAGTGTTTAATTTTGCCCTCTTTAAAATTAAAAAAAAGAAACTTTTTGCAACTATGCCACTACTCCCTGTGATTCAGTAGCTTTCTAATTTGGTCCTCATCTTTCAGGCTTTATTCTGGAAGGACAAAATTTCAACATGCAAGATATTTTCTTATCCAAAATATTCTTTACCTTTCATCCTTTTTTTAAGCTAAACATATCCTCATATCCATGGCCTTTTTTCACTTTTTTACCTACTGTTTAAATGTTCTCCTTTATTCTCCCCCCCAATATCAGTATGAGCATGTAATGTTAAAAAACATATTTAAAATTAGTGTATGTTGTAGTAAGCATGCTCTTGCCGACCTCTAAAGCCTGAGCTTAAATGACCAATTTGTGTTGATGCTCCTGCAGGCAGAGCCTGCATCTTAGTAGTGTTTTTAAGAGAAATAATAGCATAACCATACCTTTTGTCATTTCTTCCATCAGCCCTAATAACAGTAAGTCAGATTGCATCTAAGTTAGCAACAGTCTGATATATAGGTCTGGTCCACTAGCAGAACTTAGATCAGTAATATCAAGGCAGTCATCAGCTTCAGTGTTACTCTTCTCTTGGTCAGATGGTGTGTGCTCAAGAGTACAAAGCAACATAGCAGGACTGAGGTGAAACCCTTTAAACTCTGACAAGGAAATCACTTGATGAGAAGTATAGACAATAGTGAAGCCAAAAGAATCTTAACAGATTCCTAACAGAAGTGACTGTTTCCTTGATGCATAAAGGTCTTTGAATAATACTGCAATCTTGGCTATTAAAAAGACAGTAGTGGTTACTATTTAATGAACGAACTCCATTCTATAAATTGGACAATTATTACTATAAATCTGGTGGTTCCTAACCCTAACACGTTGCTGGGATGAATTCCTTCAATACCCAGTATTTTGCAGTACTAGGTCTCAAAGATGCCTTGTTTTCATTCTTCAGCATCTTGAGTCCCAAATACTTTTTGCCCTTGAATGGAGTATGGACACATAGAAGTTTTTGAATAGGTTCTAGGTCTTGGGTAAGGACTCCTAAAATCACAACTTGATGCTTAGTCACTCAATTGATTATAATTGGTTTGTGTGGTTGTGACAGTCCTAAAGCAAGAGTTTGAGGAGAAAGGATTCTAATGTACATAGGCTTTTTGTTCTGTCTCTAGCAAGGGGGAGTTTGATTGTAATTTCTTTGTAGGGGCACATATAGGGGTTTAGCCATTGGACATGCTTTCCCCAGAGATTCACCACCAACAGTAGCCTGTTAATCCTAAGGAAGTACATTTTTGTTTTTCTGCTACCAGGGACTTAGAGGACTTGGAGGGCCTGTACATGCTCTGCTGAACGAACTTGGTTCCCTGGGGATTAAACAAATTTGAAGTAGGGGACTATGTAGGACAGTAATTGGACTTCAAGATTTAAGATTCAATATCTCCTGTCAGTTTAAAGTCTGGGTCAAATGATCTCCACCATCTGTTACAGAAGAACAGATAAGAAAGCCCACCATGTACTGTATGAGAGGCTCCATTCATTAAGAGAAAGTCACTTAAGTCCCTGGATAAAGCTTGTCTAAGCATATGGGGACTGTCCCTGAATCCTTGTGGGAAGAACAGTCCAAGTAGACTGTTTGTTCCAATACACCTTATTAGTCCACTCAAAAGCAAAAACATATTGGGACTTGGATATTGCTGTAATGCAAAAAAGGTATGTTTAAGATCTAGGACTGCAAAAGATTGGGTATTGAAGGAATCTATGCGAGCAGAATATTGGGGTTAGGAACTTCTAGATGTATCAGAGTAATTATCTTATTTATAGCTTGGATTTCTTTCATTACACTGTAACCACAATTGTCTGTTTAATGACAAAGATTGAAGTCTTAAAGGTAACTGATAAGACAATAAAGGTCCATGGTGAAAGATCTGATTATTAGAGGCTGTACCCCACTTGAGCTTTAGGCAAAAGGAATTGCTGTTTATGGTATGGTAGGTGTGTGAATTTTTTTCATTGCACTTTCAAATTAATTATTAAGCCCCAGCTCAGTAAAGGAACAGCACAGTTAGGCATTACCGAAACAGCATGGGCAAGGGAAAAGTTATTCCATAAGCAACATAGGGGTCACCAGATAACTTGATAACAGGAAGGTGTCAACTGTCTGAAAAGAGAGGTAGGAGTGGGCTGAAATGCCTCACTCTGGAAAAGGATGCTTATGGTTTTATGGTTTTACCTGTAACATGTAATGTCACCTGTGGCTCCATTCCACTGATGGTGATGACTGGGCTGGGGACTGACTGGATCCTTTGTCAGCATCATTAAAAGGACTACAACTAGAATGCTGAGTCTGATTTCTCCCAATCATGAGGAAAGTATGTCCTTGCTATTCAATTTTACTTCAGTTAATGCAAGGTAACATAGGAGGTCAACTTCCATTTGGGACATCTCTATTTCCATGGCCCATTTTCCAGCAGACATAATTGTTTCCTTGGGAGAAAGAGCCAGCAGGGGACATTTGGTCATTCAATAATGCAATGACAAGATCCACCTGGTTTAAGTCCTGTGGTTTTTATTTAATCTTACCTGCCTGTTTTCCTTTTTGTTCCTCCTCCATACACATTTGTTTGTTATTAAACAAAACAAAACAAAACAAAACAAAACAAAACAGCAAACATACAAAACAGCACTTAGCAAGTCATTTTGGGGACGTCTGGGTGCTGAAGACTTTTTTGTAATTTCCTCCTGATATTTGGATCTGACTGGATGAGAAATCTGTCTCTAAGGAGGATGTGGCCCTTATAGAAGTGAATGATTAATCACAGTATACGTTTGCATAGCCTTCGTAAATTAAGAAATGCTGCTGGGTTTTCATTTGACCCCTTATCAGTGGTAGCCAGCCTCATATGATTCACCAGTTTCATTTTACTGACTTTTTGTACTCCTAAAATTCAGAGCATAAGATGTCTGAATTTTCATATCACCAGGGTCATTATAATGCCATTTAGGTACATCTACAAACTGTAGGATATCACTGAGATCTTTCCAAGGTATTTCATAACAATGTACATTTTGGAAAGCTTATATGCATTTCTTAGTATCATCTGAAAAATTAATTTTCTAATTTGTTTAAGATTTGTGTAATTTGTTTAAGACATTACATACAGAAATGTTGTTGAGCTCTGACTGGTCTGAATTCAACCAACATCACTTAAATTGAAAGAGCACATGCATACTGGCTGGGTCATAGTGTTTGCTAGGGACCCTGAGTAAGAAGAAATGGGTCCGATTTATCTGACTTCTAACTATCAAGGCTGTTTTTTCAGCTAGGATGTGGCTGAAACAATAGAAAATCACCCAAACAAGGGAATCCATTTTATGTTGGAATGCCATAACACCTGGGTTTAATTTACATTGAGAACATAAATCAGGATTTTTCCAAAGGACAAAGATATCTGGTACATGAGATACCTCTGATCACTTTTCTGCCTTTTGCAAAACACATCTAAACTGAAGTATAGTATTATTAGTTTCTTTTTATTTTGTTAGTTTCTTTTTCTTAAGTATATAAAGATCAAAAATATCTTAGTGTATAGAATGCATCCAAAAGTCAGAAGGAACCAACTGGAAATTAAAAATCTGTTAAGAAAAGAACAAAATCATCTCAGAAAAGACACACCCTTTCTAAAGGATGAGGAAATAGTGTTCCATTTTTGTTCATCCACAGTTTAGGGATTGTTATGGATTAAAAACTGGTGGTCAATATAAAGCTAGCTGGATTAAATCACTATGGTGCTGAGCATAGATGTTCCACCTGAGAAAAGTTGCCAGCATAAATAGAGATGTGGAGAAGGAGGCATTGAGGCATTGAGGCATTGAGGAATTGTGGGTTCTCCTATGTGTTGCTGTTTGAGCCTTTGTTTCTCCTGGAGAAGCTCTGGTCCTCACATCGAGCATTGCTCTCTGGCTCTGGAGGGAAAGAGGTGTGCTGCTTAATCTCCAGGATTAGCTCGTCATGCTGGCTTCCTGGCATGTACTTGACTGTGCTTATTATTGTAGGAGTTCTGGGCCTCTATGTGCCTGAGGATGGCTCTGGTACTTTGCAGGACAGCCCTAGTATTTGTTTTGAGCGTGACTTCTCAGCTCCAGCATAAAACCCTCAACCTACCAGCATAGCTCCTTCACCCTGCTGGCATAGACTTTCTAGCTTCCACTGCTGGCCCTCTGCCCTTCCTAGCACAGATCCATAAAAGAGACTGGCGTGAGCCTTCCTTGTGGGCTCTAGACCTCCAGTTAAACTTGTGGGAGTCATTGTCATGAGCTTTGGGTCTTCATCTGGACTCGTGCAGGACATTGCTGTTGGATTCAGGGCGTTAGTTGAATATTCTATGTCTTTAATGTTGTGGATAGATTTCCTGCAGTTTCTTGTGTTAACTCTGGGTGATCATCATAAAATAATATTATAAATTGCATGTCCTGATTTTAATTGTTCTCTGCTCAACCACTGACTACAACAGGGCTCACGTGTAAACTATCTTCTAGGGTCCTGGTTATGGGACTCTGGCCAGTCTCTATTATTGACCTATGTGTTTTTCTTGTGTCTAACAATGACTCAGGGCACCACTCACAAAACAATACACTTACTTATATTTTATTAAATATCTGTAGAGAATAAAGTGTGATGTTTACTTTCCAATGCTTAGACTAGTGTAACTGATGTGACTGATGCACAGTCATAGAGTATATCCAAGAGACAAACTGGTTAAAACCTATAATATAAGATGTGTGAGGAAAAAATATACTCATAGGAGAAAAAAATGCTGTATCTTTTTTCTCTAACTGTGGCTTGAGTCTGGTTGTAATGCATTTTTCCTGAGTCCCATATCTGGGACATTAGGAGTACTACTGATCTTTGTAATTGACCTGATGGTCAACTCGTAATGCTTCTCACAAAATGAAGAATTAGTTTGTATCTTGTCAAATATTTGTGAGGACAGGGCCTGATACTCATTTCCCAATGCACAAACTTACGTAAAATGTCTAAAATACACCAAAATATTGTAGCAGTCTTTGAACTCATTGGCACACAAAAACTGACTTATGGGCTGCAGATACAGCTCAGTGACACAGCACCTACCTGGCAAGCACAAAGTCCTGAGTTTGATTCCCAGTACCAAAAAAAAAAAAAAAATCAGACAATCAGTATTCTAAGCAGAATCAAAATGCTCTCAAAGCAGGATTATTATATTAAAGTTACCAGAGCTATTAACACCATTCCATTTTTGACCAGAAATAGTGTTGCTTTGAAAAAGTTTGGTCATGTATGCTCAGAAACTCTAGACCAATCTTGCTGACTTCTGACAGGCATGCTCTCAGCAGAATGTTTGTGTTATTGAAAGCTGTAAAAGTTTTGCCAACACTGCCCTAGACTGTTGAAAGTAGTGCTTGATATATGACAGTGATCAGAGCTCAGAATATTGATAAAAATGGAGACACTATAGGCCAGGCTCCTGAGGTTTCAGTTGGAAACAAGGTCTCTATTGGCAATTTGGCTAAGAGCTATGCACATTACACTTTGACAATAAATTTTTCTAGTAGTGTGTTGCTCAGGGTTTACCATCGTGACACTCAGAGGACACCATGTTCCAAGCAGGCCCAGCTAGTGCTCTTACTGACAGGAGACCTTAATGTCATTCCTATGGTGCTGCATTATCAAACATGTAGAAGGGAAGAGTTGTGGGATCACAGAAGCTCCTACACAGATTTCAGAAGAAGGCTTGGGTGGCCAGAAACTTCACATTTTACAGGCTAATGTTAGCCTTTACTGAGCTAATGTAAGCTTCTTATACTTATTGATTTTGTTCAATATTTTTGTTGTGCATGGTTAGCACTTAAAATGTAGAAGGGTATAATATTATGAATGAACACTTGACTCCCCAGTTTTTATGAGCTACCTGAGACTGGAAAATGCTGAAATATTGAGAGTCAAGGCTGAAATATTTTTTATCATCAAAATGTGAGGAGTTAAATTGTTGACAAGGTCTCAAACCGATAAAAAATGAGAGATGACTGTTTTGTTTTTCTTTTTCACTGAAGCTCAAGATATGTATAACTTCTTTTATTTGTTCTTTAAATCATAGATTTCCATGTCTTAATTTCCCAATATTTTAATGTTCCCAATTTTCTTTTTGTTGCTTACCTGAATATAATGCTCTGTGATCAGAAAATATCATTTGTTGACTTTTTATTCATTTTAATGCATGAAAAACTGGATGGTAAAATACTGTGAGGAATACTCAATAATTTATATATAGAAATTTGAAAATAATACTTAATCTTCTATTGTCTTTTTATGTACATAATATTACCATATATGTATATGGTTTTAGCCGTAAATTTATATGGTATACATATATTCATATTCCATACACATACGTGTCAATTTATAAGCATCTACACACACAAGGGTAGTAAATAGTGTTGTTATAAACTTTCTTGTCCTAAGGCTGGCTTTGATGGTGCACAATTGTAATCCCATCACTTATGAAGCTGAGGCAGGAGAATTGTCATGAGTTCAAGGCCAAACTGAGCTACATGGTGAATTCAAGGCCAGCCTGACTATACAGTGAGACCCTGTCTCAAAAAACAAAACAAAACAAAACTAAACTAAACTAAACAAAACTAAACTAAACAAATTCTTGTCCTTATTGGCCACTTTTCTGTTCTTATCTTTAATTTGTTAGGGAAGCTATATTAAAATATATAAATATAATTTGTTAATAATCAATTTATCTTTTTGCCATTTATTTTGTTTTATGCTTTGGGACAATGTTATTATGTGCATATCCATATAAATTTTTATATGTTCTTATTTTGTTAATATTTTTATGCTTATTAGGTATTACTTGTATTTCTTCTAGTAGTTTTTCTTATTTTGAAATTTATTCATCTGAGTGTAGCAATTAGTTTTCTTATAGTTCATGTTAATTGGCTTTTTGTCACAATGACAAGATATCTGAAAATAACAAGACAGAGAAGTTCACAATTTGAAAGTTTGCAATTTATGTAGTAATCCAGCTCCACTGCTTTGAGGCTGAAGCAAGACAGAAAATGTTGACAGAGTGACTTTGTGAAGCAAAGCTGCTCACTTTCTGGCATTTGAGAAGCAGAAGAGAAAGAAACAGAGAATGGAAGAGTTAGGTTCAACATACATTCTTCCTAATCATACTCAGTGGGGCCCATTCACCTATGAGAATAAATCTATTCATGAAGTTAGCATCTGCATGATCCAATCACCCTGTAAAGGCACCCTAAACCTTAATGAAGACATTTTGGATTCAAATCATAACATGGTTACTGCTGGTATGATATATATTTTGGTTCATCCAATTTCAACTGCTTTGTCTCACTAAATATATTTGTTTTTAGAATACATAAAGGTGTATATTGCTTTCCCCATGTAATTTCTCATAACAATTAACTTTTGTTTTACATGTTTAATGTATTAAAATAATATTAATATTATTAGGATTGTATTTAATATTAGAAAAAAAATTAATGCAATATATAAAAACAATTGCATGCCACAAAAACATGAAAATTAGGATTAGATGAACCAAAAGTAAAAATGTATAGAAATGAGCATGCAAATTACTATATGTAAATCCAATCCAAGTCATATCTATGTTAATGTACTCACAATCTTACAAATTAAATTGTTGCCCAACACAAATAAATTTTTCTATTAATTATGGTATTCTGGCATTTCCATTCCATGATAATCTCTCAGTGCTTTCTACTTCTATATTTGCAAATTCTGACCAAGTACAATATTGGAAAAATCAAATAATATTTGATATTTTCTATCTGGTTTCCTTAAATTAGTATAATGCTTTCAAAGTTCACCTGAAGAGTACATTGACCTGCACTGTGTTCCTTTTTATGGTTGAAAAATATTTTGATTGAATATTCTACATTTTTTAAATTCCTTCCCTTCTTGAAATGATGAATATTGGTATAGATATCTTTGAATATAACTTATTTGGAATTTGTTGAAATTCTTCTATGTATAGATTCATATCATTCAGTAAATTTTTAAATTTTTAAGTATTATTTCTTCAAATAGTAAATGTATTTTCAAGATATTTTCTGATGTGACTGATTCCTAGATACTTCTACTCAGCCATTGTCTTATTTACTTTTCTCTCTTTCCTAATACCAAACACCTGACACACAAAATTAAGGAAGGAAAAGTTCATTTAGCTCACGGTTTGTGGAAGAATCAGTCCATAATCAGCTGGCTCCAAAGTAAAGTGGCACATGGTAGAGTATAACAGTTCATGGCAACTGGAAGGCAGCAAAATCAACAACAGCAAAAGAGGAGAAGCCTAGAAAAAATACTCTTTCTGTCCCTTATATTGCATGTAGGCCACATCCACTCTAGTTTGGGTGTAATACTCACACCCACAATCCCAGCATTGGATCATGAATTGATCACCAATTCTAAAAGCCTGTCTCTGTGACTGCATGAGATTTTGGGGGGACATCCAGACTTAACACCATAACAACCATCTTTCAAAGTGCCACTCTCATGCTATCTGTAAGACTTTTGTTTCATAACTCATTAGTTTGTATATGATGTGTCTAAATAGTGCCTGAATTGTGTGACTCTAGATGGGGCTCATTGTATTTCTTGGTTGATTAATATTTTATATCTAATTTCAGAAAACTTTGAACTTTTTTCACATGTTTTTTCAGATTTTTCTCTTTCTTTTCTCCTTCTGAAAAGCCTATAACCATGTTTAGATACTACACATAGCTCCAGAATCTTTGAGACTATAAGATTTAAAAATGTTTTCATCATTTTTATTATATGATTTCTGTTATTCTGACCTCAATTTTATTGATATGTTCTTTTCAGATCTCACATTGAGCTCATCTAGTGAATATATAGTTTCACTTTTCATAATTTTCAACTCTGCAATTTGAGTTCGGCTTTATCTTTTACATAGTTTCAGTTTTTCTGTCAAGATTCTCTGTGGATTGTACCATAGTCATCACATTTCTCTATTTTCTTGAATATAATTTTGTTTTTAACTGATTGAACATAATCCTATTGAATCCCAGTCACAATTTCAATGAAATTATTTTTCAATATATTCTTTGCATGTCTCAATCTTTTTGTTTTTGAAAGTAAGAATTACAGATACTGTGTTGAAGTTCATTTTGCTAGGCTTTGCTTTGGTTTTTCCTGCCTCCTTCCCATTTTTCTCCTCTCCCTGTGTTATAGCTTGGGTCTAGATGATCCCTCAAAGCCTCATGTGATCATGGGCAGGGTTTCTTCAGACATTGCTCGGTACAGGGTGTGTGACAATGGGATCAATGATGTGACACTAGGATTAAGGATGTGGTACAACTACTCACTCTAAGGGTAGCTTTGAAAAGACATAAGGGAAAAAATGTGATTTGTCATTTGTAGATCTCTCACTTGCTTTGCTACCTTCTGCACACTGAGAATTGTTTCTTCTCACAATGCTTGTCTGCCATGCTCTTTTGCCTTGGAATCAGCTGATTATGGACTGAACCTTTACAGATTATGAACCAGATAAACATTTCCCCTGTTAATTTCAGATGTCAAGTATTTTGTCCTAGCAATGAGGGAAAAATAATAAAGATACCCTGTCCCTTCCCTTCCCTTCCCTTCTTTCTTTCTCACTCTTCTCCACATCCTTCTCTTCCTCCTCCCCATATCTCTCTTCTGTTTGTTGTTGTTGTTTTAACAAATATAAACTTAAATTGTGGAATCTGCTCTTCAGACACCTATTTGACAGTTTCCAATCATTTATGTTTCTGCTCAATAACATTGAAGTTATAAGATTTCCATCATCTGATGATAAATCAGTGTGGTTTTGTGCATGTCAGTCCAAACTCATTTAAAGTTCAACAAATTATCAAGTTTAGTTTCTCTGCCACATTCAGCTGGATCTCTATGATTCCCTCCACATACTCCTATCTTCTAGTCATGAACATTCTGAAAAGGAGAACCGTATGCCCTGTGCCACTCTTCATGTTGCATTGGATGACTAGAAAATAAGTGAATGTGGGGAGATATATAAATATTTCAGTCAAACATGAAAACCAAGAAAAGTTTGAAAAATATTCAAGATCAAAGTTGATGGATCATTTCCTTCTTTACCATTATATGTGCAGTCTATAGACAGAGGAAAGGAAATGATATGTAGAAACAGCATGATTGTCTGCTGTCAGAACTGGCCTTATATTGTTATGATATCAGTTGGCAGTCTACGATTGAGTGAAGCTGGACTATTATTGAAAGACAAACTCAGCTGGATTACTCTTGGTTTATATATCAAACTTGAGTATATTTGACTATGGGTAGGAACCACTGGGAGCCACATTTTGTCACTTACACAAGGAAACAATTTAATAGTGTCTTGATTTTTACAGTGACATATCAACACATTTTGGTAAAAATTACATTTACATAAGAACTTGTCTATATAGTAAAAGCCCTTTACAAGGAAAAAAAGAAAGAGACTGGGAATCTAGAGTTTTATTTTTTATGATGTGCTTGGGAGAATCTGGGCAGCTCAGTTAATCCCTGTGCTTTAGCATTTTCTCATCAGTAAAACAGAGTTTGGATTACCTAGTTTGGCAATTATCTCCAGGTGTCTCACTTCAGTACAGCTGTATTACATTTCACATTAATACAGAGTTTTGGTCTACACACTGAAATCCAGTGGATGTGGAGGTGGACAGAGTCATTATTTTGAATTAGTTTTTTTTGTTTGTTTTGTTTTGTTTTTCCCATAGATTTTACCTAACATGAAACACACATGAACTAAAAAATTTTATAATTATACTAATTTAATGGACAAGCTGCTTCAATATTTTTAATTATATTTTTTCAGTCAATCATACTTTTGTGCTTTACACATTTGTGAGTTTTTCAAGACATGAATTTGTGAGGAAAATGAGTCTTACAAAAGTGACTTGCACCAAGTCACAGGGAAAGCAAACACATTTAACATGCATAATCAAATACATCAGCAAAGGACTTGCTACGTTTAGAATTATTCAACAGTGAAAATTGGAAAGTAGATTGTACAAGACAATAAATTATGACATTTATGAGAGTAGGAGTTCTTCAAATACCTGCTGGGTGATGGCCTTGGAAAACAACAAAACAAACGAACAACCTATGCAGGAGGACTGATATGTGTAATTTATCACAAAATGCTGAAAGACTTGGGAAATCCAGACACCCAAATCAATACCAAGCATGACTGTGTTTTCTATCTATCACTCAGTATTAGAGATGACAGGTTATATAGTGGATGCAACAGCATTTTGCATAATAAAATTTGCCCCTCAGTTTTATCAGACATCTTTTTTAAGGACAGTTTTGTCACCACTTCTTTAAAATTCTTTTAATACTGTACACATTTCAAGAAATGTATTTGTACAATTCCTGGATGCATAGAGTTTCATTCTTCAGTTTCAATAGCACATGTTTTTATGTCCCTTAATACTGGTTCCTGATGAATTGGTAGACACATTTAGCCTTTAAAATCAATCCTGCCTCATTCCCTTCACATCACATCACATCACATCAGCACAAACAAGAGAAACAAAATGGTGTGCACTTTTGGATTCTGGATTATGATTTAAAATTTGCTGATACTGCCAAAAGTCTTAAATTTAAATTAATCACTGCATAAAAGAGTAATTTCCTGGCATGCTGTGTTCTTCAACTGAAGAGATTTATCTTGGATGAGTGCATACTTCCATTCTGGCAAATGAACATTAATAGAAGTACTTTGGGTAAAATGAAGTGATAATGAAATGAAATTTGCTGTTTGAGCCAAATTTTGAGTCAAAATTAGAATGTATAAATGAAGCAGTTGATAGGCATAAAATTATGGAACGTGTTTTCCTTTAAAATTATGCAATTTTGATTTAGCTCAAGAATGGCCCTCATTTATCCCTCTTGTGGGTCTGATAGGTTCATTCGATGGCCAGAAACTGCTGCTTTCTCCAGGTTGGGAATATGGCTTCTAGACAGGTGCTACACATTATCTTCCTCCACCTGCAAGAACTGTGGTAGGTGCACAAGATTAGCCACTGTGCTTATCAGAAAGCACTTAGAAACCCTGGGCCAGGACAAAATAGT
>PVJX010040795.1:0-15007 GCA_004027295.1 Dolichotis patagonum | reverse complement strand
AATTAATATTTCAGTTTTGGTCCCGCTTACGAGGTCTTGAATATATCTCTTTATGTCTGCTAACGCTGTGTTTGATGTTGCATTTTTGCTGCCCTCAGTCTCTTTTGTATTTACCTCTCCTGGATCAATGTTCTCAGGGTTGGGGGCCGGGAGTGTTTTCTTATTTCTCCCTCTCGTCATGTTTTTGGTTCCTTCCCTACAAGTGTACAGTGTAATTCCCATACCCTTTTCTTGTTTAAGGCTCCTCTAGAGGGCACAGGCTAGGAGCTTTAGCCCTCTTCAATAGGTTATCAGAGATTAGAGTTCACCCACAGGCAGTGTACGCTAGCTCCTCCCTTCTGGGCCAGTCAATCTTTGCAGGCCTTCACTGCATCAGTGTGCACTGATCTCAGGGAAGTAACTGGGTCCCCACCAGGGGCGTGGCCTAGTCCAAGCAGATTCCACCAATCTGCTCGACGAGGGGAATAACCAGCTGAAGCCACTTCCTTATGGAGTTAGGGCTGTCCTGCCCAAATCCAACATGTTGTCCAGTCGGTTTCCCCTTTCCCGTGGGAGGGTCTTATTCCCATCACTCACCGTGTCCCCTAGAACTGCTGGACTGCCCGACCTCCGACTTCAGCGTAGCTGCGGTGGGAATTCACGGTGCCTCTGGATGGGGTCGTGTGCAGTGCCGGTCCCAGCGAGCTGCACACCGTGCTGTTCAGCTCCGCGCTCTGGCGGCTCAAGCCAGTCGCTTCAGCGTGGATCGCTTGTTCAGGTCGGGCAGAATTCAGGCATCTCAAGGAGGGTGCTGTGCTCGCTGATCTTATCTTCACTAATAGTAGCCCCAGGACCTCTTATTCGAGCAGGTTTTTGCGCTTTAGTTTCTTTCTGTGTTGTGAGAGTCTATCTCTCTCTGTTTGGGTCTCTCCAGGGTGTTTTATTCTGGCATTTGAGCTGTCTCTCTCAGAGAGGGTCTCTCTCCTGCTACCTACCAGTCTGCCATCTTGTCTCTTCTCCCCGCTATTGATTTTTGAGCATTGACTTTGTAGCCAGCTACACTGCTGAATTTGTTTATTACCTCTAGTAGTCTTTTAATGGAGTTTTTTGGGTCTTCTATGTAGAGTATCATGTCATCTGCAAATAGTGATAATTTAACTTCTTCCTTTCCTATCTTTATTCCATTTCTTTCTCTTGTCTGATTGCCCTGGCTAGTGTTTCCAGAACTATATTGAAAAGGAGTGGTAATAGTGGACATTCTTGTCTTGTTCCCGATTTTAAAGTGAAAGCTTTCAGTTTTTGTCCATTTAGTATAATGTTGGCTGTTGGTTTTTCATAGATGACCTTCATAAGATTGAGATAGACACTGTGTATTCCGAGTTTCTGAAGGGTTTTTATCATGAACATGTGTTGGACCTTATCAAAAGCTTTACCCGCATCTATTGAGATGATCATGTGGTTTTTATTTTTGGCTCTGTTGATGTGATGTATTACATTTATTGATTTGTGTATGTTAAACCATCCCTGCATTCCTGGAATGAACCTCACTTGGTCATGATGTATAATCTTGATGATTTGCTGCATTTTATTTGCTAGTATTTTAATGAGAATCTTTATGTCTATGTTCATTAGTAAGATTGGCCTATAGTTCTCCTTTTTGGTTGGGTCTTTCTCTGGTTTTGGTATCAGGGTAATCATTGCCTCCAGGAATGAATTAGGGAGGATTGCTTTCTTTTCAACTTCATTGAAGAGTTTAAGGAGTATTGGCATCAAGTCTTCTCTAAATTTCTTATAGAATTCAGCTGTGAATCCATCAGGACCTGGGCTTTTCTTTCTTGGTAAGTTTTTTATTACATTTTCAGTTTCAAAGCTGATATTGGGTTATTCAAAATTGCTATATCTTCTTGGTTGAGTTTTGGCAGTTCATATGTTTCTGGAAATCTGTCCATTTCCTGTGTGTTTTCCTCTCTATGTGAGTAGAGATTTTCAAAGTAGATGTTCGTGATCTTTTGAATTTCCATGGGATCTGTGGTAATTTCCCCTTTTTCAGTCCTTATTGCATGAATTTGGGTTTTTTTCTTTCTTTTTCTTTATAAGGTTAGCTAGAGGTTTGTCAATTTGTTTATTCTCTCAAAAAACCAGCTTTTTGATTCATGAATTCTTTGCATTTTTTTAGTTTCAATTGCACTGATTTCTGCTCTAATCTTTACAATTTCCTCTCTTCTATGAGCTTTAGATTTAACTTGCTCTTCTTTTTCTGGAAGCTTGAGATGCAGCATTAGATTGTTTATTTGTGCTCATTCTGTTTTCTTGATATGACAATTTATTGCTATATATTTCCCTCTTAAGACTGCTTTCATTGCATCCCACAGATTACAGTAGGTATTTTCCGCATTTTCATTGAATTGTAGGTATTGCTTTATTTCTTCTTTAATTTCCTCTGTAGCCCACTGGTTGTTCAAAAGGTTGTTATTTAATTTCCATGTATTTATGCCAGTTTGGCAGTTTCTTTTGCCATTAATTTCCAATTTCAGTGCACTAGTGTTAGATAGTATGCATGGGACAATTTCAATACCTTTGCATTTACTTAAAAATGTTTTATGGGATAATATATGGTTTATTTTGGAGAATGTCCCATGGGCAGCTGAGAAGAATGTGTATTCTGATGTGGTTGGGTGGAACACTCTGTAAACATCTACTAAGTCCAATTGCTTGCAGGTATGATTCAGTTCTATTATTTCTTTGCTGATTTTTTGCTTAGTTGATCTATCTCTTTGTGATAGTGGGCTGTTAAGGTCACCTGTAATAATTGTGTTCTTGTGTATTTGGTTTTTCATGTTCTTTAGTATCTGTCTTATATAGTTGGATGCTCCCATGTTTGGTATATATATATTTATAATTGTTAATTCTTCCTCTTGAATTTTTCCACTTATGAGTATGTAGTGACCTTCTTTGTCTCATTTAATCATTTTAGGTTCGAAGTTCACATTGTCTGCTAATAGAATAGTTACCCCTGCTTTTTTCTGGGTTCCTGTTGCATGGAATACTGTTTTCCATCCTTTGACTTTTAATCTATGAGTTTCTTTTTGAGTCAGATGCATTTCTCATATACAGCATATTGTGGGATCCTGTTTCTTGATCCATTCCGTCAACCTGTTTCTTTTGGTATGTGAATTGAGCCCATTTACATTTATAGATATCACTGATATATACTGGCTTGACTTTGCCATGTTGTGTTACTGTTGTTAGTTTCCTGCTTTTCTCCCTTGTTTACTTTCTTGTCCAGCCTGGTGATTTCTTTCTGTTGTTCTTCTGGAGATTGTGGTCATTTTTACCTCTATCTAGGATGTCCTTCAGCACTCTTTCTAAGGTTGGTTTGGTGGATGTGAATTTCTTTAGTTGTTCTTTGTCATGGAAGTATCTTGTTTTTCCACTAAATTTGAAAGACAGTTTTTCTGGGTACGTCAGTCTGGGTTGAAAATTGTTTTCTTTTAGGGTTTGAAATACTTCACTCCAAGCTTGTCTTAATCTGAAGATTTGTGCTGAGAAGTCTGCTGTGATTCTAATAGGCTTTCCTTGATAGGTGTTTGTGTCTTTTCTCTAACAGCTTTTAGTATTCTGTTTTTATGCTGTATGTCTGAGATCTTAATTATTATATGTCTAAGTGTAGGTTTATGCTGGTTATGACTGTGTGGCATTCTATATGCCTCACTTATTTGTATATCCAGTTTTTCCCACATGTTTGGAAAATTTTCTGCCATTACTTTTCTGAACAGCTTAGTTATATCCTTTGCATTGTCTCCTGCCTCCTCACTGATACCTATTAATCTAACATTGCTTCTTCTGGCATCATCTTGAAGCTGCTGGATTGTCATTTCATGCTGCTTTGTTGTTTTTATAAGTTCTACCCTTTCAAGATTGCTATCTGTGATGCTGTCCTCAAGGTCCGAAATTCTATCCTCAGCTTCATTTAAACAGTTTTGCAGGCTTTCAATGTAGTTTTTTGTTTCTTGCATATCTCTTTCAATTTGTTTTGTAGATTCTGCTTGTTTTCTGCACTGTTCATTCAAAGTGTTAATCAATTTCCCATGCTCCTATAGTTTCTTATCTATTTCTTCTCTAGCTATGTTGAGCAACTCATTTACTAAGGTTGTTACTTTTGTCTTTACATAAATCATTATTTCTAATTTGAGTTCCTCTATAGCGTCATGGATTTGCTTCTTTACTTCATTTGCTATCTTTTCAGAGATTTCTCGTGTATGAATTTTAGGGTCCTCTATTTCATTATCACCTGCACTTGCTCCTGGTGGACTAGATGTTCTGGATTGCATTTTCCCTTTTTGTTTAGTTATTTTCACCTTTTGGGTGAATTTCTAGTCTTTCTATTCCAATAGTCACAACTTTCTGCAGTGTGTGTTTCAGGGTTCTACTGTGTGGTTGATGTTTGTCAAATTGCTGTGTACCAGCATGAAGAGGAGATCTAGTCTCCTGAATTCCTCCTACTGTGCCTGTTGGGTGAGTCCTATATTCTTTCTGGGCTAACTCGCCCAGAAGTATTGATATAGGGCAATTCTTAGTTCCTGCTGTTGTTATATCTTCAGGTTGTGGCAGGTCACCAGGTCTCCCTGGCTATAGTGTTTTTTAAGCTGAGGCCCTACTGTGTCACTGGGGGTCTCATAAGTTCTTTTAATTTCCTCTAAGTTGAGGCTGGGTGATATTGGTGCACTCCTCAACCTGTCTGATATTTTCTGTGTGGGGGAGGGGGTTACCCACTCTCTTGCCAGGTTAGCCAAAGTCTTACATTTGGAGGGAGTTTCACTTCCACTCCTATTTACCCACTGCAGACCTCTATTTTATGGGGAACCTCACCACACTGACTGAAGCCTGATGAGGTCTTCTGTTTGGGTGAGGGGTTCCTGAACCTGTCATCAAGCCAGCATGGTAGTCCACTGTATTCCAATGTTCCTGGTGGAAGAGCAGGTCCAGCAGATGTGGTCACAGGCAGCTCAGGCCCGTGGTAGGCTTCCTAGATGTTATTGGGGGGGGGCAACAGCAGCAGTCCCAGGCACCTCAGGCCCTAGGCCACTGGTCCCTGCAATGTTCCCTATGCATAAAGGGCAGGCCTTGCACTCCTGAGCAGCCCCGGCTCTCAGCAAGTAGGTCCCTGAAATGTTTCCAGTTCCAAATAGCCCAGGCCACACTGCTGGTCTCCATCAAGTTCCCTAAGGGCGAAGGGCTGGCCTACCAGTCCCAAACAGCCCAGGCCAAGCTGCCAGTCTCCAAGAGGTTCCCAGTCCCAAACAGCCCAGGTTGAGCTGCTGGTCTCCGCGAGGCTCCCTGAGGGCTGACAAAAGTCTTTTAGTAGTTGCTTTAAATATAAATGAATTCAATGTTGCAGAGACTGGCAGAATGAATTTTAAAAATATGATACAACTATATGTTACCTACAAGATTCCCTCCCTCCCTCTCTCCCTCTCTCTCCCTCTCTGGAGCCCTTGAAGTGAACACATGTGCAGGGCTGTGGCATGGTGTGGGCATAGCTGAACTGAGAATTAGGATATGCCTCAGGGAGCAAGATAACCACAACTGAGAACTCCTGGAGACTTTTTCCTAAGATAATTCTTAATTAGCATCCTCTGTTGCTTGGAAGGGTCCTTGAACCCCTCCCAAGGTCCTGTTCAGATTTCCTACATTTCCATTCTAATCTCTTCCTTGTTTGAATACTAAATAAATATGGGCTACCCAGAAACATTGTCTGTCTCAGCCACTAGAGTTAAGAACTCTGCAGACAGTTTTGGTCCTCCTGGAGCCCTAAAAATCATACCACTTGTCTCATTCATTTGGGCCTTGGCTGTGCACTTGTTTGGAAGGTTGGGGATCTAGGCACAGACCCCAGTACTCCCTCTCTTTCTTGAGACAAGGTCTCACTATGTATCCCAGACTGGCCTCAAACTCACAGTTCCTCTTGTCTCAGCCTCCTGAGTGCTGGGATTACAGGCGCATGCTTAGTACACCTAGTTTAAATACCCACTTTAGATCTAAAACATGAATAGATTAAAAGTGAAAGTGTTAGTGATACAGGAAATTCTGGCATGGCAAAGCTGACTAGGGAAGTAAACCTGATGTGTTAACTGCAAGGTCCCAGAATGCCTGCTCAATAGTTCCCAAAACTTTGCACTTGGGCTTCTGGTGAGAAACTGAGCAGGTTTGTAATAGGATGGTCTAGACCTGACATCAGCCTGGGCTGTGGGATCCCAGTACTGCCTCTGAGGTCCTGGAGATAGATGTTCATGTGCATTTTGCTCCAAATTTGGATTGCGTGAAAGGGCACAGACACTGTGAATAACTCGCCCTCATGGCTTTCTTCATGAGAGTCCCAGTTTGCTCTGCAGAGCCAGTTTCTGTCTCTCCCTTCCCTCTTACTTTTTAAATAAACTTTGTTAGTGTTTTGTTTGTTTGTTTTTTGAGGCAGGGTCTTACTATGTAGTGCAGGTTGGCCTTGAACTTGCTTATATAGCCCAGGATGACCTCAAACTCATGGCAGTCCTTTTGCCTCAGCCTTCTGAATGCTGGGATCACAAACATATGCCACCAGGCCCAGCCTTTTGCTACTGTTTCTTGTTTGTTTCATTCAATTCTTTGAGACAAAACAACAACAACCACAACAACAATCCTAAAATCAACTCCAGGTTGAGACATGAGCACCAAAAACCTGGTAACATTTATTTGATGAACCCATTTCTAGAAGGAGCTACTGAGAAACATTACCACATGATGGGCAGATATAATCCAGGCTCTTGTGTACAATGAGCAGTGAACCACAAAGTGTACCCTCAGTAGCAAGGGCAAGCAGCTACATTTACTGCAGGTCATGGGAAGTTGTGCTGAGGGCAAGTCCATGCTGACAAAAATGTGGCACAGACAAGTTATCTGGATAACAGAAAAGTCTTTGCACAGGTCATAGCACACAGAAATAGCAACGGCTGCCCCCCATAAACAGGCTTTCAGAATTTAAAAGCTAGCCACCTCAGCCCAGGTGTCTCCCCCTCAGTCTGTTGGTGAGACTGACAGGAATGTTTGACTAGGGTGTTGTGCCATCTCAAGGGCTCTCAGCACACCTGCTTATCCCAGAATTCACTCTGATCTTAATTACATATGTGACATGTAGTGCATATTTATGAACCCATAATGAGATGTGAGTGGGGTGACTGAAGGTCATGTAGGAGATTTGGCAGGTGTGTGCTCTTGCCTAGAGCATCAAAGATCTCCTGAGTTCTGTGATTTTTTTTTTATCTGTTAAGATCATGGAAGGGAGAATAGCTGTAGGGTGCTGTTTAGAATTAAATGCACGGCGGGGAGTGACTCTCTCAGCTCCGTTATAAAAGGATGGAAAAAGTGATTCCATGCAGATGACAACCATGGACAGCTATAAATGAGCCAGGTATGAAAAGACAAATATTGTATGATCCCACTTATATGAGGTACCAAGAACAGTCAAAATTATAAGGCCATAAAATAGTCTTATTGGCCACTTAGGCTCATATGCTCAGGTTTGCCTGCTTACTGCTGACTGAATTCAAAGGAGGCCACATATTTGGGTAAAAAGGAAACAAGTTATATGCAGAGCTAGCTCTGTGGAGCCAGAGAGGCCCTTTTGCCTCAAATCACCATCTCATTGTGTACAGGTGGGCAAGGATCTTTTGTGAAAGGAACAGAGAGGAGGGGACCACAGAGAGACAGTACAGTTCATACACTTGCTTTACTACTTGAGCTCTTACTCTTTCTTGTGGAAAAAAAAAAACCAGACTGCTGGCCCTCTGGGACTGGCATCTGCACATCCTGTCATTTGTTTTGGGCAAACCAGAGGCGGATGTGTGAGTGTGTGGATATTGCTATGTGCTCAGCAGGAAAAAGTTTAGAGCTCTATTTTACAGAGCCAGTTACAATAGGATGGTGACTGCCAGTGGCTGGGAGAGAGAAAGCGAGGAATTACTATTTAATGGACCTAGAGCTTCAATTTTTCAAGATGAAAAGCGATATGGAGATGTTTGCAAAACAGTATGAATATGCTTAATTCTACCGAACTGTACTCATTAAATAGTCAAGATGGCAAATTTATGTTATGTTCATTTTACCACATTAAAAGTGTGTTATTTTAAAAGTCGGGTAGTAAACAGGGCTCATGCTTGCATTCCCAACACTCTGGAGGCTGAAGCGGGAGGATTACTGTGAATTCAAGGCCAGCCTGGGCTACACAGTGAGTTCAAAGTCAGCCTGTACTACATAGTGAGACTCTGTCTCAAAATCACCCTCCAAAATAATAGAATAGAGAAAATGCGTCACTTGTAGTAAGGGTGTATCGTGTTGTGAAATTTCGCTTTTGTGTGTATTTGTGTGCATGTAGGTGTGAATTGGGTCAGTATGTAAAATGGCTATCTGAGGGTCACAATCTAAAAAGCATGAAGGCCAAGGCTTAGCACTTCTGTAACAGGTTGTGGCATCTGACATACACTATACCTCCACGAAGTGGTGGTTCAGATTTCATGGGTTCTCTCTTTCACCGATTTTTCCTTAGAACCTAACTAATCGTTGTTCTTGGAAACCCCCACAATTTCAATGAAACTGCCGTTATCCTCTGCAATTGTTTTTTGGCGGGAGGCTTGCAAGTAGCCAATTTGAGAGCGGTATTCATTGTTCCTTGCCACTGACTGGCTGCTGCCCTGTGACCCATCTCCGGCAGGTGCACCCGCATTCCCCGCGTGCACAGCTTGCTGTACCTGGTGTAGCTGTCTCCAGTGTTCTCGGTGTTGTGCTTCTTAAATGCTAAGACCCCTAAAATGCTGCCCAAATGTCCTGCACCTTCTAAGGCTTCATGAATACAACACTTTATTAAATTAAATTACATAACTGTGGGAGACATCAGGTATTTAGGGTTCAAACTATAAAAATAGGCACTTATAGGCATTTTTCTAACCACATATGAAATTCACCATTTTTCATAATTTGCAGGTGCTCCAGGAAGGTAACTCCCGTGAATTTCAGGGGTCTTCTGTAGTTGAGTCTGAGTTCCAGTTCTTCCATTTGTTGACTCTGTTCCCTTCAGCAAATTTCTTAACCTGTCTTGCCCTTGGTTTCCCTGTCTGTAAATGAAAATGAATGCCGGGCCCATCTTCCTGAGTGCTGTCGTGAGTAAACAAAGGGGTTCACGTAAGTAGGGCTGCAGGATGCCTGGATCATGGGGTCGTCAGTGTTAGAATGATATGCAGAATTATCTGTGTAGATGCGGAATCAAGGAAAGGTTATGACCAATGGGAGGTGTATTTTGGCTGTAGGAAAAAGAGAAGTTTCCTCCAGTTGTGGGTAGACTCAGTGTTTGGGCAGCAGAAAGCTTCCTGGTGGAGGAAAACCCGGGAGATCTCTTGAAGATTGATTAAATGTTGGCGATCGAACAGGAGAGTGCAGGCACTCTGCAAGGTAGCAGGCTGCATGTGAAACACCGCAGTTGGGGGACTCAGGGCTGTACGTTTATTTCTGGCTCCCCGGAATCCATAGTATTAGTGGAAATCCTTCTCACTTTGGCTTGAAATAAATTTGCCCAGTTAAAGGGAAATTCTCTGAACAACGCTATTTTTATTTGTTGAGAACGTTCTTTGGGGACCAGGATAAAAATGGCCCTCCATCTGCCAGCTGGGCTATTGACATCTACATGGAGGAGGCAGAGTTAGTTCCAATTCTCTGGATTTGGGCCCAGGAAGACCTTTTAAATCAGACACTATGGGAAGGAGGAATGCTTCCCCAGGCCTATAAGAAGTTTTTCTTTCTTTCTTCTTTCTTTCTTTCTTTCTTTCTTTCTTTCTTTCTTTCTTTCTTCTTTCTTTCTTTCTTTCTTTCTTTCTTTCTTCTTACTTTCTTTTTTTCTTTCTTTCTCTTTCATTCTGTCTTTGTGTCATTTTTTCTTCCTTTTTAGTTTGGGGATCAAATCCAGGACCTCATACATGCTAAGCAAGTGTTCTACCACTAAGTTGTATCCTTGTGTTAGGGTTCTTTAGAGCAACAGACTCAATATATAAAGTGCATGTATAATTATACAAAGAGAATTACTAGGTAGGCTCACAGGATTAGAGTTGTAAGAGTAACAATGGGCATCTATGGAGTCAGAAAGGTAGAAGAATCCAAAACAGCCATCTAAGATCTAGAGAGCCAGAGGATCCAGTACCAGTCAAAGGTTGAAGACCAGGAAGCTTGCTGTAGAGTTTCTGTGTTGAAGAGACAAAGAATCTGCTTTGGAAAGCTGGAGGAACTGGAAGCCAAAGTCCAAAAGTAATGGCAAAGACCTAAGCATCTCAAAAAAAAAAAAAAAAAAAAAAAAGAAGCACTCCCCTCTTTCCCTTTTATTCTATCCAGGCTAGAAGGCTGTTGGTTAGTGCCACCTACATCAGTGGTAGGTCGTCCACCCTCAATTTGCTGGTCTCCATGTCAACCATCTGCAGACATACTCAGAACTTTATTGACCTTACTTTAGTCAAGTTAACATATCATGATTAATAATCATGATCCCCAACACTTTTTTATTGTGATAAAATATGCATAACTTACAATAATGCCTATCAGAACCTGGGAAATGTGGGGAGGTGGAGGGTGGAGAGAGGATGATTGTCAGGTCCAGGGGTGCAATTGGATAAGGGAAGTAAGTTTGAGTGTTCTGTTAAATAGTAGGATAACTCTGAGTCACAATAATTAATTGCCTATTTAAAAATAGCTAGTAGAATTTTAAATGCTACCAGTACAAAGAAATTAAAATGTTTGAGTTGATAAATATGCTAATTACCCTGATCTGTTCATTCCATGTTGCACACATGTGCTGAAATGTCACACTGGACCCCATAAATATTTACAACTACTATGTGTCAATTAAAAATAAAAAGTGCTTAAAATAGATTACACAAAATTTACCATTTTGATAATTTTTAAAGTATGTGGCTCAATGACATTAAGTATGTTTACAATGCTTTTGCAACACTTGCTATTATTCATTTCCAGAATTGTTTCATCCATCCTGAAAAGGAGTCCTATGCCTATCAAATAATGGTTTCCCATTCCCTGACCTGCTTAAATCTACTTTTGGTTTCATGAATTTTCTTATTCTGGGTGCCTCATCTCAGGTTAGTCATACTATATTTGTTATTGTGTGTTAGGTTTATTTTCACTTAGCATGAGGTTTTCAAGGTTCATCTATTTTATAGTGTGTATCAGAACTCTAGTCTTTTGTATAGTAATATTCTCACTCATTTCTAATAGAAGTAGTGAAAGAAGGGATAGACTGGGAGTTTTCCCAATGCGTCTCAGTAACGACAAGGAAAAGAGAAAAGTCACTTGTAATTTTCCTGACAGCAATACCGCCATCACCATGTAAGAGCCATCTTTTTAGGCTGGGTTTTTTATTGTTGTTATTGGTTTTCTTTATTTCTTTGCAGTGTTAGGATGGAACCCAGGGTCTCTCTAATCCTGAGCTAAACTCTCAACCCTGAAGGGCTGTTTTAAATCAAATGGTTTATGGCCCTAAAACATATCCAATTCATTTAACTCTGCTGGAAGGTTTTTGGCCCACACACTACCACCACCCCAAATGCATTGGGCTGGTAATTCAGAGCTAACAAGTTGTGGATTTGTATTGAGTCAGCTTAGCTGAAACGGACCTGTATTTCCCAGAACTCACTTCATGTGCAATTCCAGGCTGACATGAGGCCCTGAGATGCCTGTACCACACTTACGGGGTGGGAGTGGAATATCTGGCATCATACTTTCTACATCTAAGAGGCTGATGCCTGCAGGGCTAAGACAGCTCATCATAATATCCCAGGGCAAAGGCAGCTCAAGACAATGCCACTTCTCTACTGGTTCACCTTGTTGATTAGGGCAGCAGCCAGGACTTTGATTCCTGGATCCTCCTTCAATTCTCCCTATGCCTGGCTCAAGTGCTTGTTAAATTGCATGTTGAAACTGCTTGTTAAACTGCATGTTGAACATCATCTCCTTGCCTCTTTGGCCTTGCTGTCTTCCACCTTGCACTCATCTTCCTTTCCTGCCTATGTTTCCTGGGATTAACTGCAATTCCCTCGCAGAGCCCTTCTGGAACTGCAGATTCTTAGTCCATGTAACTTCTACACTTTCACCCAGATACAGGCAAGGAGATGTCGCATCCCTTTTGCTGATAGTCTTGAATGATGAACTTGGTGGAAGCCCAGTGAGGACAGGGGCTTCTCATCCCCAGCTCTGCCTTTCTATGGCTGTGCTCTGGGACTGTGCTCTGGGGCTTTCTCTCACCTTGAAGGGCAAGCCCCGAAGAAGTTAAGGAGCAATATGTTTGTGCTTCTGTTTCGTGCTTCTTTTAATTCTGTGTCCTACTTGGTAATGGTAGCTCTTAGCAATGATAGCCCTATAGGCTACCAGTCTGAACCCTGGCATCACAGTGTGGCTATCAGATTGAGAAGACAAAATTGAGAAAGGCCAGAGCTCAGTAATGCCCTTGAGACAGAGTGCTCAGTAGAGGAATCCAAAGGACAGTCTGCAGTGCTTGGTCACCCACTTTCCACCCTCTGAAGCTCTCTCTTTAAGGGGGGTGGGCACTGAACCCCACTCCCTGAGTATCAGTTTACCCCTTTCTTCTTTCTACTTTCCAAAGATGAGTTGCTACTTTGACCAGATTATAAGACGTTGATTAAGCTTTAATTATTCATGGGCAGATTCACCATCTATTGAAAGGTGCACTAGTCAGGGTTTTCCAGAGAAACAGAATCAATCAAATAAGTCAATAATAAATACATACATTAATGTTTTAATTTTAAGGATCTGGTTCCCACAGTTGTGGAAATTGTTATCCAGCAAGAGCTTGGTGCCCGATGTCCATGGAAGTCAACACCATGGCACCAGGTTTTTGTAAAAAGAAAAGGCTTTCTCGCTGTCAACAGACAAGGAGGACAGGAGCTCAGAAGAGCTCAAATGTAGCCAGAGATTCAGCTCATCAGCACAAGAACCTCCCTGGCAAATGCAAGGTCATGAGTTTGATCTGTGGTACAAAAACAAAACAAAACAAAACAACAACAACAAAAAAAACTCAAATGTGTCTTCCCAGTCAGTCAGTAGTGGGGGAATCCAAAGGAAGGGAGATCGGATAGCATGTCCCTTTGTTGCTTGCTATATCGTCATGACAAGTCTGGGACTGTGCTTCAGTAGACATGGGCCTGTGCTTTAGTAGAAAAGGAAATTAAAACTAAAGCACAGATTTACATGGAAAAATTTCAGTTGGAAAGTCAGAGAAGAGATGGCGAAGGACTTCAGCTGAGGTAGCTGAGCGGTAACACTGTGATGCGGGGGTTCAGACTGGCCCACCCAGCTGAAAGGCCAGCTTTCAAGAATTAGTTGGTAGGTTGAGGTCCAGATGGCCATTTTCTCAGTCTTGGTGTCATAGTTCTGAAACTGTCTTGGCCAAGGAGTGGTTTTCTTCCCAGGAAAGGACTGTCTCAGTCATGTGGGGCTCTATTTTTCCCAGAATCCAAGTGATTACATGTTTAGGATAATAGCTGGAGACTCCTGGGTGCAGCTGAATGTCCCTATAAACTTGTTATCTTGGTGTCTTCTGTCTTGAAGGGGGATGAGAACATGTAAATTCAGGGATAATCCACCCTGACTGGCTAGGTTCTAGACAGATATTCCCCACAAAACATAATCCTGTGCAGACCCGAGAAGATCCTTGGCTCAAGATTTACAGGAACAAAAGACACAAAATAATGGCCAAGCTTTGTTCTGATTTTACTTACCTATTGAGCATATGTTGTAGACCCAGTGAAAAGTCATGTTTCATAGCAACAATGGCTCTTAAATCCCTGCTATCCTAGAAGAAAATGAAAATCATGATCTTAATGAGCAATAGGCAAGGGCCCAGGATTCTCGCTGTTTCTCCATCCTTAGTCATGATGATATAGGGGAAAGAAACTCCCAACCTGCTAGGTGTTTGTGTTCTCTAAAATTGCAGATGAATGAATTTTAGGAACAATGGAGGTTAACAGAGCAGAATATATTTATTGGGGGAAAGAAAGCTCCTGTCAGAGAGACAAAGGAGTCCTGAGTGGGTTGCAAGACCCTGCCTTTTCCAGGGCTTTTTATAGAGCAAATCCACGAGGTGAGATGGGTCAAAGGAGGGGAAAAATGGGCAATCATAAGGTGGGCATGAGGTGGGACAAAACTATAGTCAACCAGTTAAGATTGCAAGCATAATTGCTCAGGTAAAATTGATGAAATCAGAATCAAATGGGGAAGCGAGTCACATAGCAAGCAGGCATGAAACAGAACAGGGGCTCTTCCTGTAGCAGGCTGGGTTAGCGTCTCTTCCTGGCTTCCTCAAGGTATTGATGCCATTTAGAACAGCAATCCCTGATGTTTATACTTAGGAAGTATGTGGGTGCATTTATCTTATCTTTGTCTTGAGGTCTGGCCCTCAGCAGAGGTGCCTGTGTATGCTACATTTGCAAGATATCCAGTCTTCAGTACTAGCTCCTTCAAGGGCTCAGCCCATCTGACTGCCTATATTTTTATCCAACTTAGTTGCCTTTAACATTGACTGTATCATCTCTACAGATTGCATGCTCCTTTTTGAGTGTATTATGTTCTTTGGGGGCGGGGTGGTATTTTTGGGTTGTGATGTCACTGATGGGAAGACCTGGCTTCCTCTGCCCATATTCATTCTTAAAAAGCCAGTTCCAAGTCAAAAGAATCATTGTGAGGAGGTTTGCAGGTTTTTCCTGAAAGGCAGCTCTGTTAAGGAATTTATGTGGCCTGGACACATAAATTGGCCTTAGACAATTTCACATAATTCCTTACATTTTTAAAAGGGGCATTCACTAGCTGGGCATGGTGGCACACATCTGTAATTCCATCACTCAGGAGGCAGAAGTAGGAGGATTGCCATGAGTTTGAGGCCAGCCTGGGCTACATAGTGAGTTCAAGACCAGCCTGAATTATAGAGCAAGAT
>PVJX010040794.1:0-15002 GCA_004027295.1 Dolichotis patagonum | reverse complement strand
CCTGGGGGTGAAGGGTGGGGCTATGGGCCCAAACAGACCTGGCCCAGATGCCGATCTCCAGGCAGTTCCTTGTGGGTGAAGGGCGGGCCTACCAGCCCCAAAGAGTCGCGCCGAGATGCAGGTCTGTGCAGACTTTCGATCCAAACAGCCCAGGCCATTCTACGGGTCCGAGACGTTCGGGTCCCAAAGAGACAGGCCGAGATGCTGCTTTCTGGGAGACTTCCTGGGGGTGAAGGGCAGGGCTATGGGCCCAAACAGACCCAGCCCAGGTGCCGATCTCCAGGCAGTTCCCTGCGGATGAAGGGCATGCTTACCAGTCCCAAAGAGTCGCGCCGAGATGCAGGTCTGCGCAGACTTTTGATCCAAACAGACCAGGTCACTCTACGGGGCCGAGACTTTCGGGTCCCAAAGAAACAGGCCGAGATGCTGCTTTCTGGGAGATTTCCAGTCCCAAAGAGTCGCGCTGAGATGCAAGTCTGCGCAGACTTTCGATCCAAACAGCCCAGGCCACTCTGCGGGTCCGAGACTTTCGGGTCCCAAAGAGACAGCCCGAGATGCTGCTTTCTGGGAGACTTCCTGGGGGTGAAGGGTTGCTAACCTATCTTACAATAGCCTCCTTCATCATCACTTCAGTATAATATAATTTTATCAACATTAAACACATATATTACTGAGATATATTTAAACTGACAAAATAACCATACTGAATATATAATAATAATTAATGATAATAATAAAAAATCATCCTAATAACCTTATCAGTATTCATATGACTGACTCAAATGAAATTAAATTAAACAACAAGAAACTATACCATTTGGACATAAATACAATCATTCTTTTTATAAATTAGAATATGTCATTGAAAAGGAACTAAGATGAAGAACAATTAAAAATGTTTCTGTATCAAATTGAATAATGTTTACCTTTAGTCCTAAGAATCTAAGTAAATGAATAATAAAAATAGGCTCAATATTTCACAGAATAAAAGGATAGCATTCCTATATATGTGGCAGGTGAAATAATGTGATTATATACAATGAATTGAAGATTCTAACTGTAGATTTTACAGTTCTTTACCATATAGACATTCCCCATATATTACTAACAATTTACAGATTAAGTGTTCAGCTTAGCAAACTCCTTCACTACAGGCCCATCATAGACTCAGTATATTAGTAAAGTGAGAATTTCTGTCATTAGATATTTATTTGCTATAAATTTTAAAAGTGTAAATTTCAAAATCTTTTTAAAACAAAAGTATAAATGAAATGAGGAAATCTTTATCATATCTAAATTCTTTAAAATCATTGAAAAACTCTCAACACTTTGAGAAGGGAAGAGGACATATACTAGAAAGATAATGAGGCAAAAAGAAAAAATGAAAGAAGGTGTAAGTGTAAAATTTTATTGATTGTTTTGCCAAATGCTTATTATTATTATCATTATTGTCATTATACTTCCTTATTTTAGATAATAAAAATTTTAACTGACTGTGTGCTTTTAAAAAGGACATAAAAAAGATTGATTTGTGCTGTCATTGTTCATTTTTATGCCTTGATTTTGTAACTTGAACAATTACTTCTGAGATAACAGTGTGTAATGTATTAACTAGTGATGATTTATTGCTGTTAATTTTTAAAATTCTGTATTATTTCTATCCTTTTTTCTGTTTTGCTTTTTTTAAAAAATAAAAAGAATTTTAAAAAGGAGTCTAAAATGTGGATTGAAGGAAAGCAACAGTTTATGAAGCTGGAAAGAAATGTTTCTCCTTATTTCACTAAGGTTGTTCTCTTCAATAATAACTTTACATTTGTAGATACAATCTCTCCATTTCCAAAACAAATGATGTAGCATATTTCAAAGTGTTAGAAAAACCAGTTCAATTAATTCTGCATATTTCTATTCTATATATATGTAGGATTTCATGTATTCTTTATATGTAGCTTATATACCACATTTCAAAGGGAGTTTACAGTTCTAAGCAGATATGTTATCTCTGTCAACAGAATGTCATCTTTGTCTTGTAGTCACATATTTGTATTACATAAAGAAAAACAGGAGAGAAATAAATGCATTAAAATAGAGAGCTATAATTTCATGTTTCAAGTTTTTGAATTGTCAGCTAATTCAGAAGACTCAGTAGTCCTATTTCATTCATCTTACAATATTAATATTATGTCTCAAAAGAGCTAGCACAACCTGGTGGATGCTTCCTTGATTTCTTCCCTTCTATTTCTTTGTCCTCTTTTTTATTTTAATAATTCACTTCCAATGGGGGTAGACATTTTGACTTATTCTTGGTCAACACTGACAGGCAATTTTCATTCTATAATCTAACTATAGCATTTGCTTGCAATTCTGGTTGACATTCTGGATTCAAGTATGAAAGGGGAATTCTAGGCAACAAGAATAATTCAGCTACTTTGTGAGGCCTCATTACCTTAACACAAGAAATGCCCTTGTTTCAAGGAGCAGGTTTAGCAGTGTGACATTTTAATACAGTTTTATAAAGTGATAAGTATATTATTTAAGACATTTTAGGTTGCAGATGTCACATAATGAACTAAATGCAGCTTAATCAAAAGTGATTATATTGGCTCAGAGTACATATCCAATTATTCAAATTAATGTATATATGCAAGAACATATATAGTTATACTCAACAAATATAAATGGGGACAGGAATAAAAGTGGACTTCAAAAGAACTGCAAGGGAAATCTTTTAAGCCTATCTTTCTTGTCTCTGCCCCTTTTCTCTCTTCACTTTGTACTGCAAATGAGTTTTCTTCATAAGGTAGTAAGTAGTGCCTCACGGTATTCATAAAGCCACCCCTTATAAAAAAAATTGATATTCCTCTCTCTCCTTATCTCTTCCTTCTTTTATTCTTTTCTCATTGTCTCTTTCTTCCATTTCTTTTTCTTTACGCACAGCTTGCAGCATTCAAAAGGAAAAGAATTTGTAAGAAAAACACCAACTGCAAGAAAATGTCAAGAAGAGAAGTTGTTTGGCTTTCTACAAAAAGTAAAAATTCTGCAGAGAGGAATTACAGAGATTTACTTGATTTTTAAAGTTAGTGTTACCAGCATAGGCATAAGAAAACTTTCCCTTCATGGTAACTAATCAGCATTTTGGATAAGATTACATAGATTACATCTTTCCAGAGAGATTCATAAAATATTTATATGAAGTTCTAAAGTCTCTTAAGCCATGGAAAAAATAAGGAATCACTATTTATGATGGGATCTGTAAGACAGCCATTTTATTCAACAAGGGACCTCATATACCATCATAGCCCCATGAAATTATATTTCCCAATGATGCTGTAACTACCTTTGTCTACAGAAGCAAGTTATGATGATCACACAATCACATATTTGCTTAGCGACAGAATTTTCAGTAAATAGCCTCATGGTTCAGCATCATCCAATCGCATTTCAACACAGATATCCTATCATTCTAGTGTTACATATCTCTGTGCAGTATATGATATTCTTCAAATTATAGCATTTATTACATTACATTATATTACATTCATCAAATTATAGCAAGGAAAATGAAATCAGTGAATTAATTCAAAGCACAGAGAACTTACAAGAATTTATTTCATTGATGATGGCAAAGTAGAACAAGAACATAAGCATAATGTGAGCAGACAAGAGTTGAACTCTCACAGTCCAAACCTCAGCCATCTCAAAAGCTCTAAAATCTAAAACATGTGTACACTAATGGAACTGCAGAAGTAGAAAATTCCACACTAGCCCTCATGTGACAAGTTGCGTTTGGAATGCAGGTGCACTGAAAATATCGTCTAAAATAAATTTCATGCTGCGCCTGAGCTATACGTAAAATATACACGAATTTCATACTGGGAATTGGTCCTATCTCTAAGATACCTTATAACAAAGCTATGCAAATATTTTAAAATCCAATGCACTTCCAGTCCCAAACATTTCCGATACAGAAAATTCAACTTAGATTATCAACATGGGAAGTCACTAGTCTGTGTCTGGAGCTCAAAAGAAAGAACCTATTGTATTTCTACTAAGGGGAAGAATTTATCTCCAACTGTTGGATTCAGGCAGTTCTGTCTGGCAAGAGTCAGAGGCACAGAGGAGACGCAAGTGTTGCTGAAGATAGCAGTAGGGACGAGTGATAGAAATGCAAGAAAAGGGAAATAAATAGTTTGGGCTGTCCTTGCCTCTCACATGCTGCCTCCTTCCCCAGCTGCACGTTGGTCAAACCCAGTCAAACATTTGCTGACTTAAGAGGTTAGGAAAAGTAGCTCTAAGGTCAAAACCATTATCATATAAGCAGAGAAGGCAAATAGTGCGGAATGGATTGTAAAGATTAGGTTCTGTCCTCGCACAGAGAAGTTAGTGATGGAATTGCTTTATTATCCTTCCCACACACTGAGCTTGTTTTCTCTGGGACCAGTGGAACTATGTAACACTTCTTGGTATACTTACTGCTGCTTTTTTTCTGAATTCTGTGAACATAAAATCTAATGTCTAAATGCTTTAAATATTGAAAGTGTCTAGCTTTATATATCTACGTCAAATTTGTTCTAGTTCACTTTAGTTTTTTTCATCATAATATTATTCCAGGAAAAGCAGATCACAATGGTGGCAATAAAAAACTGAACAGACAGAGCACATACAAGACATAAAGACTTGTATTGAAAGGCGACACACAAAGAAATGAGTACTGAAAACATGACAGCCTTTGAGAAGAGCACAAGATCCAAACAGCAGCCCTGTTGTAGTTGATGATATTTGTTTCCCCTGCCTAGGGCTAAATAATTTTCCTGCTGATGTGTTCAGTGAAAAAGACAACAATAAACCTTTCAGGATTTTTCATTTATAATACAGGATGTTTCCTTACCAGTTGTTTCCTGTCTAAATTGGTCTGATATGAGAAATGCATGTTACAGTAATCATTTTCCTTTAAAGATTGGTTCAATTTAACATACTGTCCTCCTTTTCAGCAAAATATTTTACACTAAACTTGGTTGCTTAATGAAGCAAAGTTCTGTTTCTTTTCTTCCTTGTCTTCAATTTTTCTGATATAGAAAGCTTTATTCCTAACTTTAAAGTACATATATTTGTTCTTCTGAACTGAAATAGGACAGGACAGAATTTTTTCCTTTGCTACTACGATTTTCCCCAGCATCTCAGTTTCCTGTTGCCTTTCACGGAAGCGTGAAAGCTGTGGTAAGGTCCACCTGTGGTCCTGCAGAAAACCTGACCCCTTAGTCAGTGTCTATCTCTTTATGATGTTTTATTTCTTTACAGCACTTAGTACCATTTAAGCTGTCTCATGTATTTGTTTAAACTTTGTTTCTGTCCTGCTTCTCTGAGTGTGAGCTCCTGAATGTTGCTCCTGAATGTTGGGAAATTTTCTTGTTTATTGCTGTCTCAAGCACCTAGAAGAGGTGCACAGCCAAGTGCTCTTTAAATATTTTTGGACTGACTGACAAGGTGAACTCTATCACACAGGCTATGTGTTGGTTTCATGTAATACAAGGGTTAGCTAGTGATGTTTTATTTCAATCTTTTAATACTCAGAAATTACATGTTTCACTAGTTTAGTTTCATTCTTTAAGATAAGGACTTGGATTGAATTTACTGGCTAATGTGAGCCAAACAGCGTGAAATACCCATGAGTATCATCGGGTTTTCACTGAAGGAGAGAAATCAGAATGAGTAACAGTTTACTAAGCCTCTATTCTTTGACACATTGACTGATACAGTTAACAAATACTTGAGTATCTTCTCTGTGCCAGTAATAGCTTATAAACAAATGTTACATGAAGTAATAAAGCATATGATCTGCTTTATACTTATCATAGATTTTAGAAAACACAACATCCAGATTTCTTAATACTATCATTGCCCTATAAAATGATGATATGGATGTTGTAACACCCCCTGGTGTCATGGATGATATGGATGTTGTAACAACCCCTGGGGTATAGGATTCACTTACTATTTGGTTAACAGTCCTTAAACTTGGGACCACATACTTCGGCAGCATGGTGTGCAGTATTATTCTTTGAGTAAATGTTTTCCATAAGGAATACTACTAGCAAAGTACAGTGCTATTTTTCAAATCATGGGCCATGACTCATTCAGTAAGTTATTATTTTATTTTATTTTAATCATATTAGATTATACAATAAAAATCTCAGGATTAGTCAGTGTAAAATCAGAATTGAAAAATTCTGGTAGTTCTCATTAATTCCCTTGACAGATTCACCTGCCTCATGGCTAATATTTTCTCATAAATACTATGCAAAGTGTGTGTGTGTGTGTGTGTGTGTGTGTGCATTTTGTTGAAACCCTGGTTCACTAGGTTATAAATTACACTTATGGTAGCTTGAAATAAAAAAATAAAGATTATTATGAGAACACAAACCAGATTCTCTGATAAAAAGTGTTGGACAAAACAAGTCTAAGGCTCAGGAAAGAATTACTGGCCTTGATGGGACTGGTTTTAGAAAACCTCTCATCCACCACACACACACACACACACACACACACACACACAGAAGTGTAAGAACGTAAGGACAGTGAAGAAGCAGTGGTCGGATGTCTAGATGGGAAGTGTCTAAATGTGTTACATGTGTGAGGCAAGGGCACTACCACGGCAAAGATTGGTGTAGGGGAATGAAGCAGAGCAAGTAGCTAGTTTACAAAGGAAGGAACACGAATGTAATCACTTTATAGGTGTGGGCAATAAGATTATAGCCTGATGGAATAAAAAGGAAAGAAGGAAGTGCTCCCACCTCCCTGAATAGGTGTGCTGTTTGCTGCCTTCAGCAGTGGATATGGGTCTCCGGTCTCTTCAGCCTTCCAGCACAGACTGCTGGGTTACTCCCACTGAGCTTTCAACCTTAGTATGGTATTGGGTCTTTGATTCCTCTTGTATAATTTTCATCCCCCTTGACCAAGTACCTATTGGATCTTCTGGCTCCCCAGTGCACAGATCACTATTGCATACTTTCCAGCTTCTGATCTTGTAATTCTTTCTAATAAAATCCTCTGGAATAATTACACACACACACACACACACAGAATCTGTTTCTCTAGACAATCCAAAGTAAAACAGTGAGGTAGGACCTATGATGATATTCACACTTTGCTCCAGACAAAGTAAGTCTCAATTTCCACTATGTAAACACAGTGGATTCCTGATATATTAAATTAGAAATAGAAATTTTACTGGAAAAATGAAAAGCACAAGTCAACTACAATTGCTCCGAACTGAAGCTGTATGCTATCATTATGATGGTAATTGCTAGTCAAAGGACAGCAATTGCACAGAATCAGATGGATGTTAGGGCAGATCTAAGATTTCTGCATTTGTAGGAGTTAATTCTCGAAGAATGTTTTACTTAGAAAGGCTAGAGCACCTTGCAAAGCTGAAAGTAAATCAGAAACTGCTAATTCAAAAACTTATACATTGATGTTTAAAATGAGCATTAAAAGAAATGACATATGTAAAGTAGAATGACAGTCTTAGTGGTAGTAGTCATTATTATTATTATCTGTTTCTTTCCAATGGGTGAGTGGGTAAGCTCACACACAGAAAATACTAGGTAACTAGAGTTGGGAATGATGAACCCTTGACCTGAGACAAGGTGCTAGGGAGGTAAACTTGTCACAGAGTCAGGCTTGGGCCTACAGACTGTGTTAGAAAAGCTGTGCAGTCTGGGTTTGCAAGGGAAACAATTAATGCAAGACACGTAATTCATATGATTATTTAATCGTATTCAGCCAAAGAGTCAAATGCAGGATTACAGGAAACCTGTTCATGTAGTGGAGAACCAAAGAATTCAGCTGAGGGCCTGGATACTACAGCAATGTCCTGCACACGCCCGGCTGGAGCCCTAGAGCCCATGACAATGTCTCATGCCAGTCTGTATCAAGGCCCTGTGCTGGGAAGGCCCAAAGGTCAGTGGTGGAACCTAGAAAGCCTGCAACAGTGGGGTGAAGGATCTGTGCCAGCAGCTGAGGGAGCTGTACTGGATCAAGGATAAAATCTTCAAAGTAAAGATCAGAGCTCCCATAAAAAGAACCACAGTCATTTTCAGCACAAGTGAGGTCCTGAGCTTCTCTGATGACAAAAGTTACGTTCAAATCAGGAAAACAAGCACAATAAGCTTCTGCAAGAGAGCCAACACTGCAACATCTTTCCCTCCAGTTCTCTCATGCTGTTGGCAACAATCCTCAAGTGATCCCTCCACACCCAGAACCGTGTTGATTCAGTTCACCTGGGTGTTATAAATTGACCACCAGTTGTCAATTCACCACAGCGGGACTGGGAAACTAGCAATAATGGAAGACAGCATTTAATTGAAAAGGATTATTTGTCTTTTGTAATTTGCTTCAGGCCTTCAAAGAAAATATTTATGAGATTTATGTGAATAATTTCTCATATTTTGGTGATACACAATAAATCAGTGTTTCTAGCCATTTGAACGCCTCAGCTGTTATATGTTTCCAATTTATTTCCCCTGAATTTTTTTGCATTGACATTGATATTAAATTTTTTCATATTTTGTCATAATCCCAATTAATGAGAAAAAAAGTTATTCTCTGACATTTTTTTCTTATTCTGTCTTTATTTTAAATACTTTTGAGACAAGATAGGTCAATTGTTAGTGTGGGCTGCTATCACAGAATATCATTGTTTTGGTAGCTTATAAATAATAGAAATATATTTCGTGTAGTTATGCAAACTGGAAATCCAAGATCAGTGTCCCGAACGATCTGGTAGGGTTCTGGTGAAGGGTCTCTTTCGGGCTGTAGACTACTGACTTCTCACAGCATCTTGTGCAGGAAAAGAGACCTCTGAGGCCTATTCTAAGGACACTAATTTATTCATGATCAAATTACTCCGCAAAGACCCATCTTCTAATACTATCAAATTAGGAATTAAGAGTCCACATAGGAATTTTGGAAGAAACACAAATATTTAACTCACAACAATGCAACAATGGTAGTATTTATGTTGAATTTTCCTTATTATATGCCAGAACATTTTTAGCTTTATGAACGTACAGGGTGGGTTTGTTTTTTTTTTTTTATTTACAAAGTTTATCTCAAAAATGATGCCAACGTGTATCTAAAGACCCAGAGGGAAAGGTCCTTGAAATGTGTTACTTTTATATTTTTAGTGCACCAGTGTATACTAGTAATAATTGAATTTGTCCTTGCCTTTTCTTTGCTCTAAGCAATCTTAGGGCTGGCAACCATTTAGCCATCTTTGTAATTATATGCCCAGACTGAAGGAGTTATTCATTGTTAATAAATATTTGTCAAATTGTATTAAATGTTGCATAAAATTTCTATAAAGTTTTAAAATTTGTAGTTTTTAAAGAATCAAATCCGATTATGTACTTCTGCGTAGTGCCACTTAATACGTGAAAGTGTGACCTCCTGTGCTCAGATTCCAAAGGATGAATCAAAGTTATGGCTGAACAATGGCCCACAAAGTGAGCCTTTGTTTAGCAAATCAATATTTGGTAAGTATGGCTTTCAAAGATACAAAGGGGGTCAAGCTGACCTTCACAGCAAGCTTTTTCTTCCAAAGTTTGTTTGTGTGCTGCCAAGCAAGCTAAATTCTATACACACTTGGAAAAAGTTCACTACAATTGGGATAAATTACATTTTAAAAGCCCTTTAATTTTATCTGGAAACTAATAGACAGCAAGAACTCTCGTATTTTCACCTTTTAAATTCAAAGTTAGTTACAAGTGGTTTGAATGTTATTTTTGGGAGTTGCTAAAAATAACTTTTAAGTTGGGTTTCTTTGATCTTATAGTTTTTTTGCTGTGATAATGTAAATGTTAAAAGAGTTATTTCTTTGGAAATTTATATTTTGTTGATATTCTTATGTGAAAATTTATAGATTTATCACACTTGCTATATACTTTCATTTTACAAAAGTATTAAAGATTTAAAATGGAGATATAGGAATCTCTATTTTAAAGACGAGGTTGTTTTAAATTCTGAGTAGAATATAGTTAGTTATTGCATTTTTAGCAAAAGTGTCGTTCAGAATAGTAGTTCACTCATAGTGTACCACTGGCATGAAAAAAGCTTTCTTTTGAAGACTCACACCCTCTTAGAGCTGCAATCATAACTTTTGAGCTCCAGATCAAGAACTGGATGAAATGTTTGTCTCTGGAACTATGTACTAGACATCAACAGTGGTGGCACACTTATGTGGATTTTTTAAAATTGTCGTCTTCCATTGAACTTTGAAGAAGTTTTTGCTTCAGCAGTGGTGATGTTAAAAGTTCTTTTTTCCCCTGAGCATTTCCAATTCAGGCAAAAATAAAAGATCACTCTACAATTTTGCACACAGTACAACAACGTGAAGAAAATTTAATTCAAATCACTTTCCATTTTTTGTGCATAATGTTAGGTTATTTATATCTCAGAGAGCATCAAAATAATGTAATATGTTTCTTTTTTGCAACATGTGAAAATACTTTAAATACATAGAATAATAATTTCTTACAGACTAGAATACAATAAAATCCTCATCATTCTTTAAATTACATATATATTCTACAGATAATAAATAAGTACAAATGAGAGTTACAACAATTAGAAATTTCCAAACCTAAATTATTATACTTTGTATTATAATGATATTTTATAAATTGACAGGCAATTAATCTTTTAAAATTGTTCAGTTAATTTCTTGTTAAATAAGATTCAAATTTATCAGTATAACTAAAAAGTTGAATGAATGTAATTTTCCATGTAAAAATATACTTAGTATATCAATATTTTGAAATTTTAAACTAGATTGTTTTCCACGTTTCTATGCATTGCTTAACTTTTCCCAGAGTACATCATTTCAAAAGCTAAGAACAAAGCATTGCATTCAAAGAATATCATTTGTTTTTATGAACAATGTATTTAAAGAAGTAAAGAGTTTAAATGAAATCAGAAAAGAAACATCTTACTATCTCACACTCAAGGTCAAAAAGAAAATGATGTTACAGATTGCAGAAAAGAAATTGATTGAATCACATACAGAGCAAGCAGTTTTTTCCTGCCTGTATCCCAGAAAGCATGATGCTAGAATGCTGTGCATATGCACTGTGGGAAAGAAGGAGGCCTGGCTCAAATGGAGGTGTCCATGTGCGACCTCCAGTGTGGCAGGAAGGGAGAAAAAAACGTCTCTGTGCAGTATTTCCTTGTTCCCTCTGAGGCAGCCTACAGTTTCTTGCCAATGCATTGTGATTCCCATGTATCTAAGAGGACCGTGAACAGGATACAAAATGATAAGAGATTTGACATATTTCGCAGTCCAAATGGGGAGGAAAGAACTTTAAAATGTGCAGATCTCTAATGACCAGTAACAAAAGTAAGTACCTTTGTGCAAATCAGTGAGATTACAAAATGCGTATACCAAAATCATGAAAGTTTTCTAATGTCTTAGACCTTTGCAATGTTTTACTCACTTTCAGGCAACTCAACAAGGGAAAGGAGAAGTGAAACAAATCTCTCAGTAACTAAAAGTAAAAGTCCTTTTTGGTCCAAGCGAAAGTTCATAATACAAAGAGATTCATATCACTAAAGAATGGCAATAAATACTTTGTACATTTGAAATTATAAAGTAAGATGTTTAACAGTTATGTATGTAGCATATACTTTATGCTGCCCATTTTTAAATATATGTTATATTAAACATTTTTCTCATGTGATATACCTGCAGGTGTCATACTATCACACTGTGATGACATAGCAGAATTTGGAGGAATGCGAGGAAGTGCCTTGGCACAATATAGAACAGTAACTGTCGTACAATCCATAAACAACAGACAAGGATCCTTCTTTTGCCATTATCTAAGTGCATTCTGCATTAGCCTCCTTAGATTATTATTTCTAAAAAAAGAAAAATAGCAACCATTAACTGGAGTTGGTCTGACACTCTCATCTGTGACTGGGTGTTGCTGGAAACCAACTTGTCACTCCCTAACCAAGCTACTGTGTTCTGTTTTACCATCTGATGGAAGCAACTGTAAGCACATTCACCTCGGTGAAGGCATTTGTGATCATGGAAAATCAAAATGAGTATGGACCTCTACATAACCATACTGAGTGCATACCATACTGAGTATGCACATAAACACACACAAATAATATTCAAAGGTCAAAAAAAATTCTCATTTCATCCTGACTCATGCTTATAACTTCTGCCCCTTTAAAACTTTAGAGTCTATTAGCTTTTCCTACATTCTAGGTATGAATGCTTGAGATGCCCAGTCATGAAATCACATTGTTTGCTGACATTACTGCATCTCAAGCAGCCCCTCTACCTTGAAACCTCCCTTAAAATCACTCACATACGCAGACATTCTATGTTCAGTTTTTTTAAAACCCTGTTTCACAAGCGTGGCCCTTGATTCCCGGTGATGTTCAAGCTCCCCCATTACGATGTGTAAACAAAACCCGAGACTGTAACCCGCATGGGTGCCTGAGTCATTCTCACTGAGGGAAAAATCACAATTCTATAGAGGCAAATTCATCAAATATTTATTGGAATTAACAAGTAGATTAGTTACTGATGTTATATATTTGATAAAAATACTGAATTATATAAAACATACTGAATTATTTCTAGAAAATTCCTGAAAGAGATGACACTAACATTTTAGCTTTTAAACTATTTAAAAAGTAGTTTTTGGAAATACATTCTCTGATCCCACAAAATCTGAAAGATGTGTAAATCAAACATTTCAAGAAATACAAACACTCTTCTCCACACAAGAAGTTTAATTAGCCAAAACCTAAGTCTTTACTGTAGTACACTTTGGAAACAATCACCATTTATTTCACCTAGCAGATTTTGAGGATTGGGTTCTACTCTTTGTGTCAACACTACCATTAAGAATAAAAACAGAATTTTTTCTTACTCTTTAGGCTGTCGTTTCACTTCATTGGTTGTTTCTTTTGTTGGGCAAAAGTTTTTAATTGGATATGATCCCATTTGCTTCTTGGTACTATTTCCTTTGCAACCCAGGTTCTATTTTAAAAGACCTTATTGATGCTTATGCCTGCAGGTGTGTTGCCTATTTTATCTTGTAGCAGATTGTTCTGTTTCAACAGATAGAATTTAATCTATTTTGATATTAGTTTTGAGGACAAAAATTAGATCCCCCTCAAAATAAAAGACCTACTCAAAAAATGAGCAAGTGGAATGAATAGACACCTCTTAGAAGAAGTACAAATGTAGATGTAGAATTCAGTTTCTGGTAACAATCATATGAAAGAATTTGCTTTTAGGTAAAGAAGCAATATAATTTACTAGAGTTAAATATATGTTGCATACTAATTTAATATTGTCTTAATCAGTAACTTTGTGACTATATTCTATTCCTTTGTATGCTTTTCTTATCATATCAATAGTACTTGTGTATTCTCTGCTTACATTTCTGCATAGCTGTCTTAATCTTATTCTTTTTTATTGCATGTCTTTGCACATAAGAAAACTATTAAACTTTATAATCTACTGACTAAGTGAGAAACGTTAATGCTTGCACTTTTATGTATTTGACCATTTCATGATAACTAGAATGTATGAGTGTTTTACACGAAGTGTGGAATCTGAATATTGAGTTAACTGTGGAATCATTTATCCAAAAAAATAGCCTGAAATATAACAATTTGGGGATATTTTGCTATGTTTGAAGATGAAAGTAATATACAAACCAGAACCATAAACATATCAGTGCTAGATACATATTTTTATTAACGATGTCTTACCGGTAGTTTTCCAAAATACATGCTGAGATCCAGTACATTTTTCCATATCTAAAGTAAGGAGTAGGAGTTTATTTGCCACTTTTTGTGTTTTTTCTAAAACAAAATTTTTGTTTCTCCTGTGAATAGTGGATGTTTATGTGTGGTGCATAATACATACCACAAAACCCCAAGTAATTGACCAACAATTGTTCATTGATATATAAACTACCATATGCCATTTAAATATAAAAGAACTACACTGTATGTTCTCTTTATTGTTTTCCAGTGCAGTAATACAGCTCTATTTAAGCATGCTAAAAGCAGTATGTCATCAAACTAGATGTTTGATTAATATGATTAATGGATAAAATTCTTTGCAATCAAAGTATGTAGGTAATTACTTATATGCCTTTTTTGAAAGTACAGCACAGTGGTCATGAGGTTTAACACTGGCTTTAGTTAATGTCACAGGTAGAAACATAGTCACCAGCAGAAGTTCCAGGAATAGAGCCAGCTCAACAGCAGTGAAGTTATACTCACTACAGTGCAGCTCCACTGGACAGCACAAGTGTAAAACATGGATGACAGCTCAAAACCTGGACAGCTATTATACGGTGCTGATGTGGAGAGATCTCAAATAAGGCAGGCTGAAGGTACATTCTGCAGACACATTAAAGAACAATTTCAAGTAATGACACATGACTGCATAATTCTGGGTGATAATATCCAGGGCAATACCGAATCCACTGTGGAACAATCAGGATAGCAATGGTATACAACCAAGTGAAGATGTGGCATTTCAGATTAAATCAGCTTTTGCAAAGAGTGGTCACTCTCCAAATCAAAGAGCATAGTCCACCTACTCTTTTTGGAGTAAGTAGGTAAGATTTCTTACCATACATATTAATAATATCAAAGTAATTTAAAATATATATTTTATTTTATTTTATTTTTATTTAAAGAGAAAAAAACAAAACAAAATAAAACAGAATAAAGGGTAGTGACAATACAGTATTTCAAGGAAAAAAGGAGGAGCAATAAAACCTAAGAAATTATTACTTGACTAATTACATACTGACTTCTTTGAAATAGTTGTTCTAATTACAAAGTTAAAACATGTAAAGTAGACATTCAATCAGTGAGACTGTTAACAGTTCTGCTCCACGATCTGACAAAAACAACAATATGGTCATCCATCTTACCCACTCAAATATACATGCAATTATATCAAT
>PVJX010040793.1:0-14990 GCA_004027295.1 Dolichotis patagonum | reverse complement strand
AAAAAAAAAAAAAAAAAAAAAGAAAAAAGAAGAAGAAAAAAAGAAAAAGAAAAAGAAAAAGAAAAAGAAAAGCATTCTAAATGGAGACATGGAAACTGCTGTGAGACAAATGGTAACACAGACCTGATGTCTTAATTGAAGATACAATTCTTAAATAAAAAAACTGAATAAATAAAAGTGAAGAAAAAATGATTTGAGGAATGGTGCAAAGTCATCAGAGGATCAAGGTTAATGAAGACCAAAAAATAAAAAATAAAAACAGGTTGGGAAATTTAAAGACGGCAGTGAGTATTCTTTTTCCTCTGTGAACTGATAACCTCGAGTCGACAGCATGAAGGAAGCTTCCTTGGCATGGGTCTGACCCGAACCACAGGTTAAGGGCGTATCAGTAAGAGTGTTGATCTCTGGCAAATCTTGTGCGCACTCTCACTGAGTTACGGCTGTCACTTGAGCAGTGTTTTCAGAGGAATAGGACATAAACTTCTCTGAGACAAGAGGGAGGGCTCGGCAGCCAGCCAGGTTTAGTGATCACCCTTTCATTTCTCTGCTCTCGCATCCTTGGTCAGCTTCAGAACTGCTAAGTCAGCTATGACATTAGAGAGGAAATAACTCCAGACCCCACATGTGGCTGCTTCACACCCTGACTTTAGCCCGATGTGCCCAAACCATCACATTCCTCATGATTACAATGGAGGTGTTAGGAAATTGTCATAGACACAGCCCCAGGAATTCAGATTCCCAGCTCTTTCGAGCTGGGAGATTCCCTTCCTAAGGAACAGCTCGAGGGGAGGGGCAGGGAGTCCGTCTGGTTGGTGAACGCCCCTCAGATGTCCTGCAGAAGGCGGTGCCTGTTCTATTTTTGCGGATAATAACCCACAGCTCGAGCTTTCGGTGACCTCCATTAGGTCATTTTAAAAACTCTGCTTAGCCGTATTAGGCAGCCAGCCCTAATTTTTCAGTTTTTCTGTTTCAGGGGCAGAATTTATCCTTGTTTAATTGGTTTCTGTTTTGGGGTAAAGACTTCAACTTTTCTTCTGTCTGCATTCACCACTTCTGTCTGCTCCTGGGGTGTTTGAATGGGCACCAGTGTGCATGGGAACAGCGCTGGGGGCAGCGTGGAAAGATCTTGGATGCCAACTAGTTTTTAGAGAATAGAGTTTATTCATGGTGGTTGTGCTGGGGTCCAGGCAGGATGGACTGAAGTCCTCCTGCAGTTTAGGGGAGTTAGCCACAGTTATCCCAGTTCAGGCGCGAGCTGCTCTCTAGGACCGTAGTACGAAGTCCCAGATAAACACTGTCCCATCTACTTCAATCTCTAAATCATCTGTCTTCCAGAGCTGAGGATCAGACTGCACCAGGCTGAGAGGGTAGAGCCGGCGGCTGGTGCTCAGATGTGTATAAGGCAAGTGTGTGTTTGCCCTCGTTTCCGTCTCAGCCTGTAGCCCAGGATTTTGTCACTGCTTTTTGGCAGGTGTGACTGGAGCCCTGGTTAGAATATAATTGGAAAAGAGTGAACCCTGTCTTAGGTGTAGTTTTAGGGTTATTTACTGACCAGGAATGATTTTACCAAAGGTTTTATACTTGTCTCTGAAAATTTTTGGCTCAAGGTAGGGCTTTTTTTTTCCCAGTGAGATCATAAATACCTGGATTGCATCTTCTTGTATCACCTCTTCTTGCATTAGCTTCTTCTTGTATCTCTTCTTGTATCAGCTAAAGTAAAATGGGCAATGACAACAAAAACATTCCAGGTAGGTTCTAGATGCTTGATGCTGTCCAAGGATGGTAGGTCACCAAGACTACATGGTTATTTATTTATTTATTTATTTATTGCTAAATCAACAATAATAGAATTATTGAGGAAAAAAATCTGTACAATATTCTAACACTTTAACTGACGTTCTGCCTCTGACTCAGGGCACACTGTTCTTTGAAACATTTTCTGCTCTTCACCTTGACCTGTGGAATTTCTTCCGCCTCCTCTTGCCCCTCCTCAAAGGCAGAGCGGATAGGGGAACAGTAGCAAGAATCACAAACAACGTTAGTTCATTTGAAAGTCAAGGAGACTTATTTTTCAAATCATTTTCTCAAATCCAGATTCGTCTAATAGATGCTCTCAGCTGTGGGGCTCCTTGCATCTGTAATTCGGTTTCACTCTGAACGGGCTGCCAACATCTGTTGCAATGCAGATACGCACTCTACCTGCAATTCCTCTGCTGAATTTCGTGTCAGGTTAAAGACCGTAGCTTTGCAGGGATGAGGGGCGGCATTGCTGCCCCTGGGCTGCGGGCAGAGAGAGATTTCATGTCTCTCTCACGCTTCTGATGCCTCAGCATCTTTTCCTCACTGAAGCCGAGGCTCTCTCGTTAAAGGCTTTCAGGGGAACATAAAGTGTTTATTTAATAGTGCAATTAATTGTCTCGCTTTTCTTCTGGAGCCACCTCAAATCAGCACACGGTAAGACTTAGCAAGGAGGCAGAGCCTGTGTCTTTGGAGTCTCCTGACAGGGTGGATTAGATAAATTACCATGCAATTCTCTGAAGTATCTTAAAAAAAAAAAGAAAAAAGAAAAAGCACTGCACATTGCATTTAAAGATGCTGATCTTTGTCCTCCTTTCTTTCTGATCTCCTTCCCCCATCATTAGCATAAAGCAAAGGTCATTTGAAGCATGGATTGAGTTTAATCATCCCATCATTAATTAATTCACTAAACAAATATTTATTGAGGCTCTGTTCTAAGGCAGCGTTGTGCCAGGTCCTGCGGATAGAAAGGCTAATGTGACACAGGATTGCTCTTCAGAGGGTTCTAGCAGCATTTTGTTTTAGAAAAAAAAAATCCCAAGCCTTGTCCAGGTTCCAAGGGGGGAAGGAAAACAATTTCACGCCAAAGGAAAAGTGACAAGTTCTGATATGCACACGAATGTACCATCCGGTTCAATACTCCCCCGCTTTACCAGGGATGCACTGTTGCTGCTGCCCAGGAAAGTGACACTCTTTCCTCCACACCAGTTGCTCTGGAGCTCACGAGGACGGGGGAAATGGAGAATTTACCCTCTCTGAGCCTTCCTTCTTCTCCCACCTTAGACAGTTAGCTGACAGGGATGGCACATGGTGCTCGACTGTCTTTGTCATTTCCTCCGAGAGCTTTTGGGGCCATGATATTATTCAGAGATTTAAAAAAGTTTGTCACAGCCCTAACTTGGACATCTTTCCTACCGTGGCCATCATTTCCATTTTGTGCAGCATCATCAAAGGGCTTAGCACGTTGTGTGGGTGTGGGGTTTGTGCCATTTCACTGGCTAGGGAGTGAGTTTTACTAGGACAGTCCATCTGGCTGAGACTGTAGATGGACGGATTTCAGGCTGTGGCCACAAGCTACATGGAAGTAGGTGCTTTGGTTTGAATGTTTGGTCTTTCCAAGACTCGGGCTGGAAATCTAATCGCCATTGGGACGGTGCTGGGAAGTGAACATGTAATAGATGTTTAGGGCCTGGTGTTTCATCTTCTTCCATGGACCGGGGCCATTCAAGAGCAGGTTTGCTCTCTCTTGCTCTGGCTCCCTTTGCCATGTGATGCCCCCTGGTAGGTAGTGATCCAGTGAGAAGGTCCCTACCAGATGCCCACACCTTGAAACTGGACTTCCAGCTTTCAGAACCAAACCAGTAAACATTTCTTCAGTATAAGTTACCCAGTCTCGGATAATTTGTTTTGGCAGCACAAAATGTGCTAAGACAGTAGGTCTGATGCCAAGCAGAGATGGAGCAGAGTTTGCATTACTGATCATGGTTCCCTATAATACCGTGAACTGTGGGTCCTGGGCTGTCCCTGGTCTACAAATGTGTCATAATTTTTAAAATTGGTTGCTAGCCTGTAAAAGCTGCAAAGTTTTGCATTAAAAATACATATTCTGCTTAAAAATGCAACATCTAATAACACAGAGTTTACACTATTCCATGGCCAGAGTGAGCTAGAATTGAGTTCCAGTTACTTCTTTTGAGGCGACTTGCATTCTTGAGGTAACAGCAGTCCCACTTCTTGGCAGTGTCCACACCCAGCCTGCTTCATTATTCAATTACCGCCTCTTCTATGTGAATCAGCTGCACAGCAGAATTTTTAGTCGATCAATTAGTCAAAATGTTTTTGTTGGGTCACCGATTTGTTCCTGTGTGCTCACTAGACATTGTAGGAGAAGCAAAAATATTCCTGTCCTCAGGAGGAGGGAGAGGGCAATGTGTAGAAACTAGAGGTGTAGACTAGAAAAGAAATCAAGCTAAGAATTCAAGAGGAGTGCACCGATGCTCTTAGGCATTAGGCTTCTGGATCTTACTGTTTTGTTTCTCAGGAAAAAAAGAACAAGTAAAACATTTCTTTGAGTAAAGGGGAATTCTTTACAAAGTTACAAATGTAATTATTTAACATGTTTAAGTGTATAAAGTATTTGTATTCTAATCACACTTTCAAAAAAATCTTTTTATTATGCAGAATGAGCGCCGGATCCCAGGCCACAAGTATTACTTACACCTGGGAGAATATAAAAAGAAATGGTGCTGAATAGTCTACAGGGATTTGAAAGAAAGATTAGCAACACTAGCTCCATTCTGCAACCCTTTGGGGGCCCACACAGAAAGTCTTGTGGGTAAAGACAGTTGTAATTGTTGAGAAAGACCTGGGCCATGTTTTAAAATTCTAGGTTTAATTTAATATCGACTCTGGCTGGACTTGCGGTCTGGGTTTGCTTTCTGAGAGAAAGGCTGACATGCAGAGCAGGCAAGGTCAAGGTCTTATTGGCATTAAGTGAGAAAGAGTTGGCTACTTTCCCTAGGAGCGAACGCAGGGTCCATTATGCCACCACTTTGCTCAGATCTGAAAACAAGAGCTCGTCATTACAGCCGGACAACTTCAAGCCACCATCAATGGCCGGGAGAGTGCAGTCTCTCATATGAATCAGCACATACATGTACAAACACGAGCTGTCAGGCTCCCAGTAGTGAATACTGATCATTGAAGCCGTGGAGCGACTAAGAATTGTCAGTAAAATCTCTGCTGAGCTTAATGTGTATTGATGACTTGTGACCTCTAGGTGCTGTGCTGAGTGTTTGATATGCTCTGCTCAATTCTCATGACATCCTTGTGAGGTGGTTCAGGCCACACACTCTCACAGGTAGGAAGCAGAAGCAGAGGTTGAGTAACTTATCCAAGATCACCAGGTAGCGAGAGACATCAGTGGGAACTGAACCCAAGCAGCTGATGATTGTGATCATGTTACTACCCCCAGGCTATGCACATGTCCATGTGCCTTGAGCTTTCACTGTTGTGCATTGCCACCCTCAACTGTCTCCTGTCAGAGGGAACTGGGTACCTTAAACGTTTGGGGACATCCATGGCTTTCAGACAATCTCCAGGGCTGAGCAAGGGACCACAGTCATTTTGTTTGTTCTTACCTTTGTACTTTTAGCTACTGCTGAAGAAAATGACAAAGTTGGGCAAATAAGTTCACCACCAAAGACAACAGAAGTTCAGAAAGGGCAGTTCGGTAAGGCTTGCAGTCAGGAAAGTGCTGATGACAACAGCTGTTTCAGACGCGTTAAGGTTTTAAACTCTAGCTCCTACTCAAGCCCTCCAGAGCTGGAGACCTTGACAGATGACCTGTACTTTGATGATCTGAGAAAATGAAACCTTTCTAACATGAACTAGTGTCTGCTTCCTTGCTAGAATGGTTTCTGTGTGTACTCCTTTACTGTTTTTCTCTGATCTCGGGTGAAGAAAAATTCCTCTTTCTTTGTAAAACCAATACTAAGCTTATGCCCACCAATCTCCCCATCTACTGCTTTCAAACCTGGCTTTCCCAGTTACTTGTGGTGTTTGTCAAACATAAGGACTCTCTCTTTTCAGTGCTTGCAGAGATTCCTGAGGGCAATGTTGCCAAGCCCAGGAGCTCAGCCTCTGGACCAGGCTGCCTGACCATGTACCTGTTTATTAAAGGCTGCTATTGATCTGCTGTGTAACCTGGGCAATTTATACAGCTTCCCTAAGATTCTCATAAAAATGACTGTGAAGTTTAATATCACTTGCAGGATTCAGTGGCTAAAGGTTACAAAGCCCTTCTTTGTCTCCTCAGTTTCCATTTGTGATCATCACTTCAGCTACTCTGTGGTCACTCACAGGACTGCCCATCCTGCCTCCTTTGGTTTTCACTCTCTGTCTTTTCCAACAAGTGAAATGGGCTGCTGGTCCAGGACTCACGCATATCTATGGCCTCTACCCCAAACTGAACCGTCCTCTCTGCTTTGCTTCTTCCACTTCAGAGATTGTCATCTCCCATGGTCTTTTTTAAAACAATCATTTCTCTGTAAGCTCTCGTTATGCTCTCACTTTTCTTTAAGTGGAGGAAACCTCAGTAATACTGAAGGATTTAGTAGAATTAACAGAGTGGCTCTGGAATCTGCCTATCTGGGTTCAAATCCTAGTGCTGCCTCTCACTATATGTGTGACCCCTTTATGCGTCCCAGCTCCTCATTTACTGTTAGGGCTGTCATGAAGTTTAAAATGAGTTAGTATGAAGGAAGCACGTTAGAAGAGTGCTCATTATGATTAAGCACTTAGGATGTGGTAGTCAGGGGTTGTAAGGAGAACAATTACATACAGGGAATGGGATTTATAATATTATTTTATGATGGTCAACCAGAATTAAATAAAGAAAGTGCAGGAAATCTGTCCACAACAAAAAAAGACTTAGAGGATACAGCCAAGGGTCTGAATCCAATAGCAATGTACTGCATGAGTCCAGCTGAAGAACCGGAGCCCATGACAATGCCTCCCATGAGTCCAACTGGAGGCCTAGAGCCCATGACAGTGACTCATACAAGTTTGCTTACAGATCTGCACTGGGAAGGCCCAAAGGTCAGCCATGGAAGCTAGAAAGTCTGTGCCAGTGGGGTGAAGCCTGGTCCAGAGCCTGAGTGGGGTGCCAGTAGGTTGAGGGCTCTACACTGCAGCCTAGAAGTCATCGTCAAAATGATCAGGGTTCCCATGAGAAGTACCACAGCCATTCTCAGTGACAGTGAGGTCCTGAGCTCCTCTGATGATGAGAACAGTTGAGTCCATATCAGCAAGCCAGCCTGTAAACTTTTCCTGGAGATTAAACAGCACCTGTCCTCCCCTCTGGAGCCTAGAAGTGATGCTCAGTGTAGGGAGCAGAGCTCCTCCAAAGCGAACCTCAGCCATTCTCAGCAACAAGGTCCCGAGCTCCTCTGATGATAATAGTTGAGTTTGTATCAGGGGAGCCAACATGACAAGCTCCTCCAGGAGAACCAACGGCTCCAAACAACAACACTTAAGAGAACCCACAATGCTTTCCAGGTCTCCTTTTTGTGCTGGCAACTTTCCTCTGGCGGGTCATCCACCTCAGCACCACACTGATCCAGTTCCGCTGGTGTAGAGTTGGCCACCAGTTACCAACCCACTACATAGGAAAATGGTTTTTTGCTATTTTAATCATTAACACTTGGACTCCCCTTTCTCATCCTGTATTAATAGATCAAGTAAATACGCAGAATTACATGGATCTTAGAATCATGACTAGAGTCAAGGATGCCAGGATCATCACCAACAAACCTAGTTAATAGATGAGGGAGTCTATTGTGGGTTATGTTCATATAAAATTTCAAATAATAATGGGCTGGGACACTGCCTTCTTCCCAGCATTTATGGTGGGATAAAGTCTCACTTGATAAAGTCTCAGAATTCCTCCTAGTTTGATTCAAAGTCCTCCTACCATCCAGCTTGATTGGTTCTGATAGAACTCTCATTAGGGCAATCTGCCTGGAGAAGAGATTGGGAGTGAAGTGTACAGAGCATGGCATTGCTGAAAGTGCCAATGCCTTCCTTCCACAGGGAGGGAGGGCATGCGGGTGTTTGTGAGCTGGCCTCCTCACCCAGGAACTGGGAGTTCTAGACCCACAGGGGGCCCCACCTCTGGAGAGGTGAGAAGCTGGGCGCAGAGAGATCTGGGCTGTTGACTCAGTTTGTGCAATTCCTGTGTGGTTCTTGCACCTTTCATCTGAGTTACTGACTTGGCTTAACCCTGCTAAGCTTCCAGGGCCTTTCAGGGAGACCGAGCAGGAGGCGCAGTCACTGCGAGTTGTCACACATGATTGAGTAGCCAGAGGGAGTGATTTATGCGGAGAGATTAAAATCCCTAAATATATGTGGCCGTGTGCTGCTCCGATGGAGTGGGGCTCCAGATTTTTGAAGACTGCCCTCCGGGATGCCTGTAGACCTCAGTAGGGTGGGGCTGCTTTCCAGGGGCAGAAGGGCCTTCGAGGTGGCAGAAACGCGAAGATTATAACAGGGTACTACTTCCTGACAGCGCTGGAAAGATTAGATTTGAATAGGGAATTCTTCTCCAACATTGATTTTGTCTGGCTGCTGGCTGTCTCTGGAATTTTCCACATGATGTTCTGCGTCATCAGAACCACACACTCTGCTGGGCAGCTCCTACCCCCTGCTCTGCAGGATCCTCCATTCCTGCGGTTCTGTTTATTTACTTCTGCTCTCAGTTCTCTAAGGACCTTCCCCACTTACTCTCTTGTTGCCCTGTTACCCTCCACTCCACTCCCTTCCACCACTCCCAGTCACATAGAGCTTGGAGTCGTGATTCTAAGTTAGGACTGTGCAGCTAGAGTCCATTCGATAAACTATTTCCTATTAAGCCATCTGCTGGATAATTAACTGACTCTCCAAGCTAACACTGACCAAGTGCTGGGACTTTAAGCACTGTGTGTGTGTGTGTGTGAGAGGGTGAGTACATGTGCTCATATTTAAGGGTGTAGAGAGTGGAAGAAAGGTGAGGATGATTTCTAGCAACCTGCAGTTGACCCTAAGCAGGCCACAACTTGCTGCGAACATGACAAAACATGGACATGGGCTCTTCAACTAAGTAGAGTGGTTCAGGCAGACTTCCCAAGGAAGTGGGGATGCCAAAGCCTGAGTCAGGGAGGAGAGGGCCTGAGAGGAAGGGGAAGGTCTTAGTCAGCCCCATCTGCTGTAACCAAACATGGTGGAAGGGGAAGCTTCAGTCACAGAAGCTCCTGAGACTGGGAGTCCAAGACCAGGGCCCTAGCTGTCTTGGTTCCTGGTGAGGGCCTTCGTCCTGGCTTGTGGAACATGGCTGCCTTCTCCCTGTGTCCCCAGCTACAGAGTGAGGAGGCTCTTGGATCTCTTCCTTCTCTTACGAGGGCACTGACCCATTATGGGGGGGCCTCATCCCCATGACTTCACCTGTACCTTCTTTCCTCCCAGAGGCCCTACCTCCCAATCCCCTCACTTTGCAGTATTTTCTGAACTTTAAAGGAGAGTCTTGTTTTCCGTAGTTTGCCCCATGTCATGATTTAGACAATATGATTTAGATAATATTTAGTCACTGTACCATGGACTGTAGTCCACTAAATGCAAATGGCATGTCCTAGCACATAGATTCTCACCTGAGGAGCAGTTAAAGGTATCTAGAATGATAGTGAGTTCTTACAAACACATGTGGGTTAGCAATAAACCCAAGGTCAGAGAGTGGAGTGGCTTGAAATTTATTCAGTTGAGCAGATGAAAAACACGCATGTGTGTCATCTTTCAGCCCCAAGTAGTGATCTGCTTTTATGGGTAAATTGCAGTGGTCTCTCCTTAAAAATAATTTCCTTAAATGTGATAAGTTTTACTTTTTGGCACGTATCTGTTGGATTATTATCCTGTTTTAAAATACTTGGCTTAGATCACGTGAAATTCTTAAATTATGCTTTAAGCAGATATTAGCATAATGATATTATCTATTAATAGAGATTCTTACAGGAGCAAAGGTATCTGCAATTTGCATGAGTCAGAAAACTCGGCCTGATTAGTAGCATCACAACAAACCCTGCATAACTATTGTAATGACTACACTTCCCAGCACTGTAATTATCTCCTGAAACTTTTATTGGGAACATTGATTGCCATTTGCTCACTCATGGGCTTTGAGAAAATGGAATGGTGAACAAGTGCCAGGGGTTTCCGTGTGGGATCCGTGCAAAGGGAACTGTTGGGATTGGCTAGGAAGTCCCTTGCCACGCTCGGTGTACGCTAGACTGTGTGTTTCTAGCAGCGACCAAGAATTTCAGGAAGATGAGTGAGAGGTGGCAATGTTTAAAGAGGAAGCGTGTGGAGTGATGGTTTGTATCTGAAGACTAGTTGGTAAAAACACCTTGCTCCTCACTGCTCATTGTTCCTATTCCTGGTTGGAAGGTGGAGGGATTCTGCTTCCTGTGATCTTTTTCTCTCCCTTGCTACTGCTGGGTCTATAAGGCAGGTCAGGCTGTTGCCCCCCGGGACACTTCATTTGTCTCATGACTGGCGTCCCCACTCTACTCCCTCTCCACTTCCTCCTCTCTCCTGCAGCCCAGGATCCCACCACTCCCTGCTCCAAGAGCTCTCACTTCCCGATCTTTGTCAAGGCTAAGCGTGGGTCAGAGAACCGATACCTCCTGAGCCGAGATCGTCCCATCCCGAGAGCGTCTTTTGACTTGGTGCTTCTGTCACTGTTCTATAAATTAATGGAGCACAGAGCTGAGCCTGCCCCATTCATCCAAGCACTTCACCTGGAGAGGGGACAGCAGAAGCGAGCGGTTGACGACCCGTTCTTGTTCCCAATTTTGCATTTGCTTCCTTGAGTGTAGGTGAAAGGCAAAGTGTCTGTTTAGCCCCAGCATTTGTGTCTCACCCTCATTTCACATTTTCCCCCTGCGGGTGGGTTTTCATTCTGGAAAATGTCTCAAAAACCAGCACAGTAAGTGAGACGGTGGATCTTATTGGAAAATGAGCACAGAAAATGTAAGTGTGGTAAAGATGTGTAGTCCATCCTTCCACGGACAACTGGGAAGGATTGGAGGCTGACAGCGTAGAACTGTGAAGTGTCTGTGCATGTGTGTGGATGTGCGTGTGTATCTGTGTGCCTACGTGCAAGTGCCTCCATCTGCATGTCTGGGTGTATTGTGCTGCCAAATCCTAGCCTGGGTTAGCTTTGTAAGGAGGTAATGATTGTGACTCCTGATATAGCAGTTGCTGAGCTGTTTTTGTTTTTTTTTTAAATTTTTGCCAGAGAATGACTTACGTGGGTCAAAATGGATCATTTCAGAAAGGCAAAAGTAGCAAATCTTAGGTTACCTTCAGATTTCTGATCACTCCTGTAACCCAGATTTTGTGACCAAAAACATATTTTTCAGCCTCTTAGAATGTGACTGTATAATGTGTGCATCTGTGATTGGCGCTGGACCAAAGTAATTTAGAACAGCGGAGCTTAGATCAAGCAAATGAAACTGCGGAACATAGAAAAGATTGCCCAGCAGATGCAGGTACAGGTAGATGGTAGAGATCTTGAATTTTCTTGCATTTATAATTATTTCTTGCAAGTTGTATTCTTTTTTCCCCCCAGTCTCCTGGCATCTCCCAATGAGACTGCTTTGGAGGAAACTTTCCTGGCTCCTTTACTTTTATCACAGACTATGAGATTCTGATGGAATTGTTGCTTCACCCTGTCCAACACCAGGGGCACCCAGAGTAGTTTGGCTTCCTTTATGTAACAAATGGGTGGTGAGTTTCAACAAGACTGGTGGGTTCATGACAGGAGGCAGACAGACCGAGCAGCAAAGGATGTCTGAACAATGTGCGGTTCACTTCTTCCCTGCCCTTCCCAGTGCTGGGGTCCACAGTCAAATGCAGAGTTCTAGAAAGCACCAAGTGAATGGCTTACTGATAAATTACAAAACAAATAGAAGTGTCATTTGCATTTCTTCCTGAAAACGAATCAGAAGACAAGGGCTTGCCTTGGTTGTTGGCAATAACTTCAGTGATTGCTAAGCCACTCAAACAATTTCTTCTTTCCTCAGTTATCCATTTGGGGCTCTAGCTTGTATCTTGTTCCCTTAAATGAAACAGCTGACTTGACTTGTCTGTGGCCTCTGGCCTCTGGGAATAATCTAATTCTTAGAGTGGGGACTAAGTGGTCAGAAAAGAGCAAATGAAAACTCTTTTCTGAAACACTCCCATACTCACACATGCTCCTCCTCCTCTGTGTTCTGTGGCTAGGAGAGAAATTTGGAAAGTACTCACGCATTATTTGTCCCTTTAATATTGCATCCTATTCAATAATAGATGTGGCACAACCAACCTTTGTCTGATCAAAAGAGCATGTGGATTTCTGTCAGTTGAGATGCTGAGTGCTGTGACAGAGACAAGTATGATCCCTTAGGGATCCAGCCTGTGCTGTGGTGGAAAAATTGTGTCTTGGTAGAGAGGGAAGTCAGAAATAAATAGAAAAGAATATTAAGTCAATGTCAGTGCACTTTGAGTATATTTAGCATATTTAATTCGCCTGACAAAGCTGACATCCATTAATGTTACCAATGTACTTCAGGTGCGTGATAAGAGACAGAAGTTCAGTGCAAGTTTTTCCACGTCAAACAGCATTCCAACTACCTAACTGGGAAAACAGTTGGCAAAAAATTGTGACAATGACACCTGCAGACAGAGGAAAGATCATGTGGGAATAGAGTGAGGAAATAGCCAGAGAAAGAGACCTCAAAGGAAACCAAAGCCGACTTTGATGTTGGGCTTCTACCTTCTAGAACCCTGATGAATATATTTCTGTCATATAAGCCACCCAGTCTGTGGTCTTATGTTACAGCAGCCCAATAAAAAGAACATGTACAGAAAGACTCTGGCAGTGGCCCGGATCTGTGAGCAACTGAGCCGTCTAGGTGATGACATACCTCTTTATCTCCTTAGCTCTTTGGTGTCTATGCCTATGTCTGTTAGAGTTTTCCAGCACAATAAAGGAGCAGAGTATAAGAAAAAGTAAAAGTGGCCTTTCTATTTAAAGGATGTGGAGAGGAGCCCACAACTGGCAAGGGTTTGGCTTTCTCCCTTGCCCAGATTTGGGGGCATGGGGTATACGTGACCTCTGACAGGATGTGGTGCTTGGGTGGGCATTGATGACGCACCAGGAGCTGATTGGAATCTTCTTCATGCACACGGGGAAAGGAAGGAGGAAGTTGTAATGGGGAAAAAGGAGGAAGTGACCGTCGGGGTAAGCATCCTCAATTTGGCCTTCCACCGTGTTGAACTACCACCATAATGTCCTGTAATTTACTCTAGGGCAAAACTCTTTCAATATCTACATTCACTACAGAATTAGAGTAGTGAGAAATGGCTTTGAACATCTGTTAATTGAGAAATTACTTTTTGTGTGTGCCCTAAATTGAACTCAGGGCCTCAAGCCTGCCAGACAGGTGCTACGCTGCTGAGCTATATCCTCGGCCCTGCTAATTGAGAAAGTAGGTGAATACAGTCAGGAGCATTTTAGAAGACTCAAAATGGAGCGTGTTCATTTTAGAACCTAATGGTACCTCTTCCTTTGGCTTTCATGAGGGCAGATAAGGGGTCTTCTTCTAAAACCTCCTCTTTCCTATACCAGGAGACTGAATAGTCTTTAATATTTATTGGAGTAGCCATGGAAATAATTTTATACCTGAGGTTCTGTGATTTATTTCCATTATGAATATATTTGGAATTCATTTTGAGGCTTTCAAAACTGGTTGTGCTGTGGTCTCAGGGTTATTTTTTATTAAACATGGTCTCCCTCACTGTTGGCTCATTTCAGGTGCTGGCTGAATTCTGCACAGTGGGCTATGTCAGCATCAGACACACCATCGGGTGATGATAATTATAATAATTACATACACAGAAAGGATGGAAGTGGGCTGGCTGAACTTGATATTTGACTTTTCTGATTCAGTTTTGGCACCTTGAAAATGAAGATAATTTTGATAAGTACCTTGTTACTGCTGAAGACTAGGCCACAATCATGCTGAAGAGGGAGTTTTTGAATGCAAATTGTTATTTACATTTGTCACTAGGTTTCACATCTTGGACTGGAAGATCTTCTATATAGTGTCGGTTTGCATCTGACGTGATAGGTAGACAGGAGGGAAAGGTCGGATTCTCTTTGAAAACAGCTCAGTCCCACCATGAAACAGAACTGTCTCCTTCTCCATACAGAATGATACTTGAAAGATAAGTTGCACTTTTTGCTTGCAATCCATAGCCACATATCTTAGCCATTTTTCCTGCTCGCTCCTTGGATCCCCTGCCTACAATGTGTTAATTTTCTTTCAGTGGAAACTTTCAGCGAAATGGAGTGAATCATTCAGCAAGGTGAAAACATCAACCACATAGAATCCTCAGCATTGATCTATAAACCATTTTAATATGATTAAAATCCTGATAACCAATAAAAAAGGAGGGTGAGGTGGCGAGCCAGGTGGCTCATCCGGGGAAGTAAACCAGAACCTAATCATCTGCACTGCGCTCAGGGCCAAACCCTCAGGGAAACACAAACCACAACTAGCTTTTGGCCTCTAGGAGTTTAGAGTCTGTTGGAGAGAAAAAGCATTCAGACAGCTAATTTATGGCAGTCACCACAGCATCACTTTCTTTCCATTTTCAGAATGTGGAGTCCTTTTTTCCTGATTCCCAAGGGAGCCTGGAAATCTATAGTCAGTTTCTGCTAGTGTGTCAATAAAAGGATACTGCTAGGAGAGAGACACCTTGCCTGGATGAGGGTGGTCAGAACTGAGGTCATCTCCATGGATGGCGCATGTGCGGCATGATCTCCTGTAACAGACATTTCCCTGTTCTATTCCCAGCCACTTCCAAGACCACAAATGAGTTTCCCAAGCACTGGACACAGTGGGTTCAGATTATTATTATTATTATTATTTTTGGTATTGGGGATCAAACTCATGACCTTGTGCTTTCCAGGCAAGTGCTGTGCCGCTGAGCTATATAACCAGCCCTGAGTTCAGAGTATTAGTCTCAGAGCCTCATGTCTTTTCTGTCTCTGCTTTCCCCTAAACTTCCCTCTCAAGGTCTGGAAATATCTTCTCACAGATCTTTTTTTTTTTTTTTTT
>PVJX010040792.1:0-15013 GCA_004027295.1 Dolichotis patagonum | reverse complement strand
CAGCTATTCCACTTCTAGGCATATTCCCAGAAGAACTGAAAACATCATACCACAGTGATACATGTGCACCCGTGTTTATAGCAGCACAATTTGTAATAGCCAGATCCAGTAAACAACCTAAGTGCCCATCAACTGAGGAATGGATAAAAAAGTTGTGGCATTTTTATACAATGCAGTACTACTCAGCTATAAAGAATGATCACATCGAGATATTTATAAATAAATGGACATGACTTGAGACCATTCTCTTAAGCGAAATAAACCAAACTCACAAGGGTAAATACCATATAGTCTCCCTAGTATGAGATTTGATAAGAGTATATTAGACTTTATGGTTAGCATGAGTCCCCATCTCATAGCTTTGAAGTCTCTCAAAGTTTTCAATCATCAGTTGGAATGGTTTTATCCTGTTTTGTTTGACTATATCATGCGTGATGATATGAACAGCTGTTCTGAAGAACATAAAACATTATGACAGCTATTGCTGATTTAATATCATCCTTCTTAGAAGTCCTACCATGTTCCTTTTGTTCTACTACCATTGGTTCTTCACATTGTGTCTTATTGGAATTTGATTATGTGTGATAGTTTGAACAAAATTTTTTTTATCAAAAAATGAAATATTATAGTACCCATTGATCATTTTCTGTTATTCGGTTCAGAAGGCCCCATAATTCTTTCACTCTATGCATGGCTTTATACTATTGTGTTATGTTTGATATTATTGTATTTGAAACTATGCTCAACTCTAGCAGAGTAAGAGATATGGTGTTAGCTACTGTTGATGTCCAGTTGACTTAATGTAAAGTACTGTGTTGCCTATGTTGTCCTGTTCTGATCTGCTCTGTACTGCCCTCTTTTGTTTTATTGTCTTTCAGATATTATTGTATTTGAAACTATGCTCAACTACAGCAGGGAAAGAGATATTTTGATAGCTACTGTTAATGTCCGGTTGTCTTATTGTAAAGTGCTCTGTTGCTTATGTTGCTCTGTTCTGATCTGCTTTGTTCTGCCCTTTTCTGTTTTATTCTCTTTAAAATAAATATTAAAAAAAATAAAACAATAAAAAAAGAAAAATAGATAAAAAGCTAATCTTACCAAAAAAGGTATAAAAAAATCCAAATCACTGCAATAGAAATAAAAATGCAAGAACAACAAAGGATATTGCTGAAGACCAGAAAATTATCAGGAACTACTCTAAGAACCAGTACACACGCCAAGCCAACCAGTAAGCAGCCTTCCGCCCTGTTAAGTGACTGTGGTCTGGCAAGCCACGGCCACTCCAGGGCGGGGAAACAAGAAGCAAGAGCATTTCCTGAGATCTGCGCCATGCTGGAACTTAGGGTGCCGAGCCAACCAGTAAGCAGCCTGCTGCTTACCGGGGCACGGGCTTAGAATCTAACATACCACATCCCACCCCCCTAGTTAACAATTGGGATCCAGGGATCTGGGTATCTCTTAGTAGATGACCATATTTGGTATAGCAAGTCGGGGGAGTTTCCTTCTACTATCTCTGAAGGCAGATATTTTTATCACCGTATTGCTTTGTCCTGATTAACGGTGTTGCTCTATTCAATACTCTTTGTTGATGTGTTCTATAATGTTGTGTATTTCTTTGATTTTGCTTTACCTAGTAGAAGAACAACTATTGTGAAGACAACGAGATATACAATGTTGCCTGTTACTGTTGTCCTGGTGACCTGCTTTGATCTTCTGTGCCAATTTCACTACAACTGTCTCAATTGGCTTTATTCCATCCTGTTTTTTGTAACTATTTGCAGTCTCACTGTGTGTTCACTTTGTATGCCTTAATTTTGTAACATGAACAGCTATTTCTGGGAGGACAGTATGTGGTTTGTCAACTAGTGATTTATGGGGTTTTTTTTGAGGTTTTGTATTGTTTCTATCCTTTTTTCTGTGTTGCTTTTTTTTCCTCTTTAAATAAAATTTTAAAAAAAAGAACCAGTACACAAATAAATTGAAGAATTCAGAAGAAATGGGACAGACTCTTAGATACATACGAATACCAAAATCAAACCAAGAAGATATGAAAAAAAACCTTAAAAATCCAAAAACTAGGCAACCAAATTGAAGCAATATTTTTTAAGAAAAATTACTAACTAAAAAAAGCCCAAGGACTAATGGATTTGCTACCAGATTCTACATAAACTTTAAAGAAGATCTACTCCCAATACTTCTCAAACTCTTTAATACAATTGAAAAAGAAGAAGCACTTCAAATGTCACTCTTGAAATATTAGCTAGAAAAAACAGGTGACAGAAACAAATGAAAGTGATATGTATAGGCAAAGAAAACATCAGATTATCACTTGCAGATGACATGATTCCCAACATATAAAATCCAAAAAAAAATCCATTAGTGGACAACTAGAATTAATAAGCCAGTTCGGTAGCATAGCAAAATACAAAATCAACACACAAATATCAATGGCATTCCCACACTCCAATAATAAACTCAGCAAGAAGTTAGGAAAACAACAGTACTCATAAAAGCATCAGGAAAAAAATAAATACTTAAAAACTGACCTGACCAAGAAAGTGAATGACCTCTACAACAAAAACTGCAGTACCCTAAAAAAAAGAGACTGAATTGGACATCTGAAAATATAACGATTTCCTCTCTCTGTTGCTAGATAAGGAGAACAAACAATATTAAATGGTTAAAGTTCTAACACTGATACACAGATTCAAACAGTCAAAAAATTCAGTCTCATAATGGCAAAAGAACTGAAAAGACGGTTAAAGAATAACAGTTTCATAATGGCAAAAATTATCAAAAATAAAAATAAAAATAAATTATGCTGGACAAAAAGATTGAAGCAAGAGGCATCACAATCCCAGATTTCAAGTTATTCTACAAAGCTACCATGATAAAAACAACATAGTAATGGCAAAAATAAAAACAAAAAAAACAGACTATGTATCACTGCGATAGAATACAGGATGCACAAACAACCCCAGGCACAGTCAGCTATCTTATCTTTGACAAAGTGCACAAATCCTTTCACTGGAGAAAAGATAGCCTCTTTAACAAATGTTGCTGTGAAAACTGGCTATCCACATGCAGAAGATAAAATATACGCTCATATCTCTCAGCATGTACTGGACTAAAATTAAAATGAGTCAAAGATCTAAGTGATAAAACACAATGTTGTAGAAGTTAAAAAGGCAAAACCCTTGGTTACATAGGTCTAAGTAAGGACTTTCTGAACAGAACTCCAATTGTACAAGGCATAACACTAAAATAAACAAATGGGATCATATCAAGTTTAAAGTCTTCCCACGCAAAGAAATCAACCAACAGATTGAAGAGACCACCTACAGAATGGTAAAGCTTTTGTCAGACCTCAGACTGAGAACTAATACCTAAAATGAATATAGAGAATTCAAAAAAATTCGTACCTCCCCCAAATAAAAGACCCAATCAAATAATGGGCAAGAGAAATGAACAGACACTTCTCAGAAGATGTACAACTTATTATTAAATACATTAAAAAGTTCAGTATCTCTGACCATTAAAGAAATGCAATTCAAATAACACTGAGATTTGATCTCACTATAGGAAAAGTGGCTCTCATCAAGAAATCAAACAATAACAAGTGGTGGCAATGCTGTAGGGAAAACCATTGTCAATGGAAATGTAAACTGTTACAACCACTGTGGAAATAAATATGGAGATTCTTCAAAAAACTAAATTAGAAATTCATTTTACACAGAAATTCCCCTTATAGGTATCTTTCCATAAGAGTTTAAAAAAAACATTACATTACAGTGTTATATGCATAACTATGTTTATCTCAGCCCAATTCAGAATAGTTGAATCTTGGAGGTGGTCTACAAGGTATGTCCATACCAGAAGAATAGATAAAGAAAATGTCATGTTCATACATAATACTCTGCCACAAAGAAAGAGAAATTTTTGTCATTTGTAGGCAAATAGATGCACTTACATTAGACACAAAAGTACGTCCCAAGCAGCTAACATTTTTCCTGCTATGCTTATTCTTACATTTTTGTTCTGTCATATAGTCTTTATAATCAGTTTTTTATGGGAAGGGATTGGTTTGTTCAGTTCTATTTCTTTGTTTGTTTGGTGATCCTGGAAATTAAGGCCAGCTCCTCATACTAATAGAAGTCCCCAGCTCATTTTAATTTTTCATTTTCTTTTTATTTTCAGACTTCTGAAGTTGCATAGGCTGGCTTCAAGTTTGCAGCCCTCCTGCCTCAACCTCCCAATCAGCTAGGATTAAAGCATGCTCCACCACACCAGCTTCAGAATCAGTTTTTCAATCTGAAAATTTCTGATAGAATTTAAAAGGAATCGTATTTACTCATGTCAATCTAGAGACAATAGATAGTTTCAGTATGTCGTATAGTTTTAACAATGATGCTGTCTTTAATATGTGTCACATTTAATTCTAGGGAATAGCACTTTGTTAGATGTTGTGCTGTACAGTGGAGGAGGCAGGAAACCACCAGTGAACCTCCTTACATTCAATTTGTTGTTCTTTTAATAATCAAAGGAGTGCATGCTTGCTGTCCAAGGTTTGTCTTTGTTTAGAAGTTTCAGACCAAAGGAAATGTGAAAAATCCATGGAAAATTGTCTCCTAACACAAGGAAAGAAGGGAGGGGAAGAGAGAAGGAGGAAAAACTCCTTGGAAAATGAGCAAGGTCAGGATACATTAGGCATATAGAAGGACCACAGCCAATATCATGTCACAATTTCCATTGGATACCAAAGACACTGCTGATAAACTCTAAGTTTACATCATTTCTTCCATTAATTTGAGACTCTCATTAGAAGACTGGTAATGTCTGTCCTTAGATATTTGGCATTGCTGCCACCTTAGCCACTATCTACCCTTGATGGATTTTCTATTAGCTCTGAATATACACACAGAAAACCTAGATTAAAAGTCTGGGGTAAATGCACAGGGAAAAAGGGAACATAGGTCATGTAACTTCTATAGAATCAAGAGACTGAGAAGGTGAGTAGCCACAGTTTTTAGGTTCCATGCTGAGAGTATATCTCAGAAACTGCCAAGAAACAAGGCTCACAAGTTGGAAAAAAGAAGATGTGATTTTCTTACACAATGGAGTAATAATAAAGAAGGCTAAACTTAAGACATTTCTAGGTCAATGGATGCACTTTGAGATCATATCATTAAGTGAAATAAATTGGATGCACATGTTTAAATATCACATGGCTTCTCTGCTTTGAGAAACTAAAAGGGTAAATAAGGACCAAAATGTATAATAGATATTGAGAAATAGGAAGAAAATGTTCACATGTAAAGGGGAACCAGGAAAGGTTAAAGGAGGAAGGAAGGAAGGAAGGAAGGAAGGAAGGAAGGAAGGAAGGAAGGAAGGAAGGAAGGAAAGGGAAAAATAGTAGAAAAAATGGAAACAAAAATTTTATAAATAAGGAGGGTAAGAGAGGTTTAAGGGAGGGGAAGGGTTTGGGGGAAAAAAAGCAAGACATATCAAGTACAGGTACAAACTCCATGTGATGAATGTGATCATTATGTATATATAAAGTGTGACAATATAATTAATAACAAAGCAAGTTGAGAAATGTCTGAAAATTAAGAAACATATTTACAAAAAGCTGCATATCCAACTCAAATGTACAGTTATTCAATTTGTCCAAACATGAGTTAAAACCAAAATGTTACCATCAGTATCTAAATTTAAGGCTGAATATATTTGTTTTGACAGGCTGAGTACAAAGAGATAAAATATTTATAGACATAACCAAAGCACATTAGAAGTTAAGAAGCAAGTTAGAAGTTAAAATCTACTTCTTTTCTTATATAGTTTCATGTAATGACTGCTAATGACTAAAAGAAATGCTAGTCAAATTATTCTTTATCAACAAGTTTGATCATTCATCCAGGAATTATCAGAAAATTCAAGGATATTTCTCAATTTTGATGGGTTAGGTTAAAACTTAAAAATAAATAAAAATACAAAAAACATAATACATTTTTGGAGATTTGCTTTATTTTAGGCACTATCAATTATCCAGAAAAAAACACATAAGTATGTAATGCACATGCACAAACAAATCTACACACATATAAATATACAAAACAGATTATTCTTGCTTCTAAACAGATGAAATATCCTCTAAAAAAAAAAAAAACCTTTCCAAGTTAATGACACTCTTCCATTGAAATTCAGCACAAAAAGCTTTTCCTTTATCCTATTTTGGAACAATTTTCATTGAGTTACCTGAAGGGCATTTAAACAATTGATACCAAATTGTTGCCTAAGGTTTCAGTCAGTTCTCTATTTTCCTGTTATTTTTTCTGAAGACTCAAGAGAGGGAGGGAGACATGGAGAGAGAGTGGGAAAGATAGACAGAGAGAGAGACAAATTGTGTCAGTACATCAGTTAAAAGAAAATGTAAGGGTAGTACTTGCTTATCTATCCTGTCTTATTAATCCAGACAGGACAGAAATTCTCATGATATAGTCCATGTTTTAATAAATTTAAGTGCAACTATTTGATGCCACATTTCCCTTAAACTACATCTCAAATAGTCAAGATATTTACACTATATGCAAATAACATTTGTAACAGTACTAATTTTTTTCATCTTTGAACAATTCAATATTTACATATACTTTTAACAATCTTTGAGAAGAATAATAAGACCAGGACTTTTATTTTTATTTTGTTTTGTTTTATTTTTCTTTCTTTCTTTTTTGAATCTCTTTTTCTCTGGGAAGAATATGAACATTACCACAAGATCTAATATTTTTTAGAGAGTCAAAAAGGGATAAACAAATTCAGACTAATCATTCAAAAGGGAAATGTTATATAGATAAATTGAATTATGCAGTAAATTGTTCTTGAAAGTACTAAATGTTTATAATACTTATAAACCAAAAAAAGAAATCCTCCTACTGAGGAAAGAGGAATGGAATCTATGCCAATAAATGGCTGTTCTGAACAAAGCATCACACATGTAAATTCTCATGAAACCATCTCAAGAGCGCGGCATAAGGAAGTTAATCATTTGTTGTCATTTTATATATTAGTAAAGAATTTTGGTGAAGTGCTTTCCTTAACATCACCTAACCAGCAAATAAAGTAGGTTTTAAGCACATGATTACTTGAGTCAAACAACTGTTATGGTTTGTGACTGATATCTCCCCAAAGCCTCAAGTGGTTATGGGAAGGGGTATACTTTGGAGACAGCTGAATCTAGAGCTTGTGATTGGTTCATTGTCTAGTGCTGGGATTGGCAGTGTGAGTGCTACACCTTCCCTAGATCAGGTAACCTGCATACAACAAAAAGAAAGAAAAGGAGCTTGTGCCGTCTCTTTCCATATTGTTGTTTTGTATCTTCTGCCACTATGAATGGTTGGAACTCTACTATGTTACCCTGCATTGGAGCCAGCTGATTATGAACAGAAAGTTTCACAAACTGTAAGCTAAATAGATTTGCCCTTCCTTAATTTTGGGTGTTAGGTATTTTGTCTCAACAAGAAGAGAAAAGTAACCAAGACAGAATTTGGTACCAGAAAAGCAGAGTCATTAGTGTGACTATCACTGACCATGTGATTCAAGAGCCTTTGGAAATCACTTGTGGGAAGAGTTTGGAAAGCTTTTGAGATGTTACTTGAAAGAATAGCACTGGAATACCTTAGGCTGTTATGTATGGTAGATTCTGGTCAGAGCTCACCAGACCAGAAGGTTGATACAAACACTACTGGTAAAGACAAAGCTTAGGAGGTTTCCACCAGGAGGAAGGACTGTACTGACGGTTGAACACAAGATGATGTGTGTTATGGCCTGGCAAAAAGGTTGTCTGCATTTTGCTCATGTCTAGAGACTTTGCCTGAGACTAAGATTAAGGGCAGCAGACCAATTAATGTGGAAGAAGAACTGTCAATGCCATCAAATGTTAAGTCATTGGCATTGCTACTGTTGGCAGCTTTCAACCAGATTTATGTTGAGAATCAAAAGAGCCCCATAGAATGATTTAAACTGTTGTGAGTTTGACCAGAAAGGAAGCACCATTAAAGCTTGGACTGCAAAGATAGAGCAGAGGAGATCTTGATTGCTGAGAAGGAACAGGACAATAGAAAAATGGCCTGAGGGCATCACAAGAAGCAGCAAGACTCCACCTTTCCCAGGCTCAAAATTGCAAAAGCAAGACTTTGCTTTGAGAAAACAAGCAGCAGAGCACCAGGTTCCAGAATGACAGCAGCCTAGAAAGTTTGTTACTCAGAATTGGATTCAGAATGCCCAGCCATCTAGGCAATTGACTCATACAGCCGAGAGAGAGAGAAGCCTGGCTACAGCTGCCCCTGGCAGCAGACTTGGTATCATCCACATGGTGCTGGGTTTCAGTGCATACAAAAGTTGTGGGAGCAGTACACTTCCAACTAGATTTCAGAAGAAAGTCTGGGATTCTGGGCAGTGTGCCCCTGAGAGAGCAATGTACAAAGCTGTGAGGATGAAGCCAAAGGTGCAATTGAGATGCCAGAATTTTTGAAAAGCCAGAAATGTGGATCATCTAAGGAAACCTGCAAGGAGGGAGCAAGATGGGACTAAGAGAGAAGCTGTGGGAGCTATAATCACAAGAAGTGCCATTGGGGTGGAGTTGCCCAGGATATTTGGAGCTCACAGTTTGCCACAGATTGCTTTGAATACTGCACATGAAACTACAGGACTTAATGTTTGCCCTACTGGATTTTGGGCTTTCTCTGGTCCCATCCCTTTGTACACCCCTGTTTATAACTTTTGCAATAGAAATGTTTTTCATGTTCCATTGAATGCTGAAGTTTTAAACTTTCATTTATACAAGGGTTTACAGTAAGAGTTTGCCTTACATTTCAGAGCACACTTGGGACTTGGAATCTTAAGCAGCGCTGAAACTGTTAGGATCTTGGTAACTCTTATAGGTGAACTAAATGCCTTTTGCATAAAGGTATGTGCAAGAGCCCTTAAGGGGGCCAGGGTAGGAATGTTATAGTTTGTGTCTGGATGTCCCCCAAAAGTCTCATGTTGTCATGGGGAGCAGGCTTTTCAGAGATTTAGAGCTTGTGATCGGTTCATTATCTAGTGCTGGGATTGGTGGTATGAGTGCTACACCTACTCTAGGGCAGATTGACTGCACACAATATAAGGGAGGAAAAGAGACTTGCTTCCCCTATACCCTTTTGATGTTATTAGTTTGCATTTTTCCACCACCATGAATGATTGACCCTCTGCCATGCCACCCTGCTTTGGAGCTAGATGATAATGGACTGAAACATCCACAAACCAGGCGTTTTCTCCCTTAACTTGGAGAGTTGAGTATTTTGTTTCAACAATGAGAGAATAGTGACTGAGACACAGACAAACTCAGGGTCTTTACAATATATATGCCTTCATGAAGTTGGATGATGAGAAACTTAACCTGGATATGTGTTCTTTGTTCTTTTTGATTTCCACCAAATAAATATTTTGATAATTATAAACAGCTATTATCCCACTACTGTATTCACAGATGTCCCTTTATACATGGTTTGCTACTATATCACAATAATCACTAACTTCACTGAACAATGATTATGTTGTCAAAGTTCTGTCTTCTGTTGCTATTACAGAATAGTGGAAACTGTGTGGCTTATAAAGATAAGATGTGTATTGTGATTCATGTTTCCAGAGGCTAGAAAGTCCAAGAGCATGGGGCTGGCATCTGCTCAGCTCTTAGTGAGTGTCTCATGCTTTTTCTAGTCACTGTAGAAAGTAGAAGAGCAAGTAAGGATGTGCAAAAGAGACAAAACACAAGGAGCAGTTTTACTTTCTGATGACCTGCTCTCTTGGTATCTAACCCAATCCCACAAAACCATGAATCCACTAAAATTATAGAGCACTAATCCATGCATGGATCATGGAGCCCTCCACCCCCATGATCCAAATGCTTCCACTGGTCCCACCTCCCAACACTGCCTCAATGTGAGTTTTCTCCTGGGAACCCCACAGTAGACAATCACAGTTAATTTTATTGAGCTATTATTATGCTGTTAAGCACTGTGCAAAACCTGAAGGCTTAAATTATCCTAGGACCATTAAATGTACTCTATAGATGAGCCTAAATACATTGAGAAACTTGTCTATGGTTACCAAAGTGGCAAAAGGGCTAACACCAGAATCCAAATCATTCTGCCTCCAGAGATAGAATTATTATTCTGTAGTTTTCTTGTGCCCTTTGTATATGTAGTACTTACGTAGTGAAGGCAGCATTTGCAATAATTTTTAACTAGTATCATTTTTGCTTTGCTTAATTAGTATGAATATTATTCTTCCCATCTGTCAGTTTATCTTTCAGTGTCTGAGCCAAATTCCAAGAGAGATTTTAAATTTACCTTGATAAATTTAAGATCAGAAATTGTTTAACCCTGCATAAATGATTTCATTTTTACAGAGCTAAGAAAAAGTATAAATAAACTGGAAAACTGGACCTTTAGAGAATTTTCAGATATATGTATCTGAAAAAAATATATATATAATTATGATAGCAATTTAAAATAAACCCTATGCATTTTACATGAAGATTATTGGCTTAAGTGTTTTGCATTTATTTAAATGGTGTACATTATAACATAAATGTACAGAGTAAAGGGAAGAAACTAATTTGCATTTTATAAATGTAATTAGAATTAATTAAATATGCACACTTTGATAATCTAGGTGACATTGTTGCATTAAGTCTCTTCCCTGGGTAGGTGTAAGTAATTCAGATTGTATTCCTTTCAAATTAGACTGTTCTAACAAGGGATAATTCAGTATGATGTATGTTTAGAGCTCAGTATAATAGAGCTTCTGGAGCTTTAACAAAGTAAATTTTCTTATTTTTGTCTCCTGTATATCAAGCTTTCAAAGATATCTTTAAAATTATTATTACAATACTTGTTTACTCCTCCTTAGAAATTTTCTGAATAAAGTGAAGTTTTTAACACACTAAAACACAGCCTGTACTCAAGAGATGACTAAGTAATTGTGTTTCAAATATATTTTATGCTGTTATGTAAGAAAATAATTGAAAGAATTTTTTAAAATAACAGTAATATCTATTTCAGTGTAAAAATAGAATTTTTAAATTGACAATAATTCTTACAAATCAACCAACCTGTGCATCACTTCTTAATCTGTTGTATTCCTTTGTTTGTTTGTTATACTTTAACTTTCTGTATAGTTTGGGGGTTACCAGTGTGCAAAGTTTAACACATTATGGTATTTTATTTATGTTTTTCTAAGGAACATGGTACCCATATCACAAATTAGTAAATCTTCAGATAGTGAAATTTAAGAGCGTGTTCACTTATATTTTTAAAACATTTTTTTAGATACAGTGAGTTTTTATTGTTTGTACAGTTCCTAGGATGATTAGTATATCCCAGTCACAAGTGACAGTCTTTTTTATTATTAAGTGTTAAAAATAAATATATGGAACACATGAAATGGCAAATTCTTCTTCTGTATATCCTTTAAGACATTTATCTGAGCATCCTCTGCATTTCCTTTGAGGATGATTCCCCAAAATAAATTACTTAAGGTTTTAATTTTGTTTGTACTGTTCTTCTGACATTTAACGTTTTTGCAAATGTGTGGGAAATCTACATTATGTGATGAAGAACATTCTCTCATCAAGGAGCAATTTCATCTTTTTATACCGATACTCAGGCCATGACTGAATCTCCTAACTGTGCGTTTTTCCTGAGTGGCAGAAGTAGAGACCGGGATAGTGACTTCCCCACACCAGGAAAGGCATTTCGGGTCTTTAGAACTAACTGGTTAGGGTCCAGGGCTTCGATCTTTTGAGGGGCCTGGGGAACCAACTGCCAAAGGGGTTTCTTCCACAAATTGGAACGAGTTCCAGTCAGTACTGCAACATAGTTTTACTATTTCTTCCAAAGATTGCTGCTGCACAGCTTCCTGGCTCTGAAGATTTCTTGGCTCAGCTCATGGGAAAAGTGAACCAACAGGAGCCCAAGCCAAAGTAGACTTAAACTGAGGAGGTCCTCCAGCTTGTGTTAAAAATTTAAATTTTCCAATTGATCAAAGTATAAATATATCTCTATATCCTGACCCATGGGGTTTTATCCTCCCTTTTGATTTGTTTGCTTTGTGTAATATTTTCTAGGATAGGAACAAAAAGTCTTTCCTATAATTTGTCATCAAACTTCCAATGTAGAGAAAGTCTAATTCAGCAAATGAGCACATACAATCAATTAACTAGGGAACTGACACCACTTTTTACACTGAAAGAAATATAATGAATAATATAATTGTGTACACACATATGCTTTTTTCATGTAAAATTTTCAAGGAATTCTACATAAGATGATATTAGCCAAGTTAAATCTGTGCTTTCCTACTGCTTGCTCACCATCCTTACTGTCCTCTTTCTTACCTATTTTCCACTTAAGCTCCACAATACTACAACAATTAGTACATATTTATGGAAACTTTCACGAACAGTGCTATACTTGATTTTTATTAGTCTGTTTGGGCTAACATAATATACTTTCAAAATCTGGGTGGTTGAAATGACAGAAACTTACTTTCTCAGAACGTAGGACAGAGATTCAAGATCAAGGTACCAACAGGATTGGATTTTTCTGAGCAGACCTTTTAAAAACCTGCAGGAGGATCACAGCTTAGACAATTTAATGATTTAATGAGTCATAAAGCATATGCTTCAAACACAAAACAGAAAAAAGAAAAGGACTCAGTATGTAGGTCAGTGCAAAGACCCTGGGTTCTATCCCCAGTAACAAACCTACCCTGTGGCTTACATGAGCTCTCGTTTTTGGACAATATATTATAGACTAAGCTTTATTTGTTAGTCTAGTTTAGAAGAAAGACAACAAGTAGTTGATTCATAGTCTCGCCTAATTTGACATCTATAATGAAAAGACATTTGCCTTTATTCATATAAGCCACTGAGATTTAGGGAATCTTTTCTTTTTGCAGCATAGAGCTTATTCTGATTAACACAGATGTATATATAATCACTGATATGCTATTAATTCATTCAGGGTTCTATATACACTAAGACTAAAAATTGAATACATTGTCCCTCATTTGGTTTGCATTGGCCTTGAAAATGAGAAATTAAATTTCTTTATGGATTAATTAAATGCACTATTAAATTTTGTGAATTATGTGTTTTATTTTAAATCCAAGAATCTTACATATCTAGGCTCATTCTTCAAGACATGTAGTACAAATTATAGTCTTTCTTGGTAATTTTGTGGTTAAAAATAAATTAAGAAAAAAATTGAGTAATAGTATGTAAATCATTATTCTTTTAATTAATGTCTGATCATGAAAAATGTAATCATTATGTACTATAAGCATGTACTAAATGTAAAATTTTTAAAAATCATATGTTTAAACCACTACTGAACATCCATAACTATTTGTATAATTGGCCTTTCAACTCTATTAAGTATACTTAATTAATCTAAATTATGGTATATATTATCAGTGAAATATTTTTATTCATTAATTAAAAGAATGTTTATAAAGAGTTTATAATGACATAATAAATGTGATGGCTTACCCAGCATACTCAAGGTCCTGGGTTCACCCAGCACTAAACACACACACACACACACACACACACACACACACACACACACAGAAAGCTAATATAGAGAAAGGAATGATAAAATGTATGTAAGGAATAATAGCAAATCAATATGCACAGATATTCTTATAGTAGTGAAAATTTAGGGAACCCTAGGATATATTCATCATTATTTTAAGTATCTTCATATGCCATAATAATGACTTCTTGTACTTTTCTTGAATCCCAGCACTTGGCAGGCTGAGGCAGGAGGATCCCCATCAGATTTAAGCCACCTGGGCTACATAGTGAGTTCAAGGCCAGTCTACACTACATATCAAGACCCTATCTCAAAAAAATAGCAAATCATAACAAATTATTTCAAGACATAGATACTCACAGATTTGAAAACCACCTATAAGATTTTCAGAACACTGTACAAAATATTCTTCTGTATGTATTGAGCAAGAGAAAAGGGAGAGTTAAAAATGATTTAAGAAAGTGTTATGAGCTTATGTGGTATTTGATGATAAGCCTGATTAAATTTTATTATTAATTATGTTTCACAAGTAAAAAGAAACTTGAGTTAATAGTCATGCATGCATAATATTCATATATATATGTATATTCTTAAACAATATGAATTACTGTTTCCATTAAAAATATCCTTGAGATTAAGGAATCCATTTTTAAGTATGCATTGATTGACTTTTCCTGTAAATGTTAAGGTGACTGGCATTGCTCTATGTTCTTTTTCTTTTATTTTGTAAATTAGATTATGTGTACTTTACTGAGATTTTAAATATTTACATGCAGTTATACAATCAATTTCTGAATTGTTTTTAAAATCCTTCTTATAATTCACATCTTAATTCAAATTCCCCCTTTGCCTTAAGCCCAGTTTCCCAGGCAGACTCGTATTATCATATCACTCTCTCCTTTTCAGGGGTGGATAAAATTTGGTACTTAATTTTTCTCTAGTTGCATTTGTGCTCATTTAGATTTATGATTATTTTATAAAACTACTGAAGCAATTGCTTTTTTTTCTCCACATTTCCTAAGAGAGTATAAGACATACAAGTGGTGCTCAGCAATGTCACATGTGTAACTTTGGCAAATGCACATCACTGTCCAGTAAAATATTTATCCCTTTCTCATTCCTTGGTAGGACACAGACAAAAAGTAAAGCTCATCTTGAGCACCCTGACATTCACAGAAGTTCAAAACCGGGCATGGTGGTGCACACTTGCCATTCTGGAACCCCGGGCATGGTGGTGCATGCTTCTCATTCTGGAACCCTGGGGAATCTGGCACAGGAGGGCTGTGAGTGGGGGACATCTTAGACTACAGAGCTGGTGCATGGCTCACCTGTCCATACAACACCACCTTGTCCTGAAACAAAAGAAAGCAACAGCA
>PVJX010040791.1:0-14987 GCA_004027295.1 Dolichotis patagonum | reverse complement strand
GCACCAAACCACAAATTCAATTACCAACAGTGATTGTAAAGAAAGGTAAAGAAGCAAGAAAAAAAGTAGTGAGAAACTGGAGTGGAAAGTGTAGAGGAACAAAGGGTACAGTTATTACAGTAATCTAGATGAGGGAGATCAAGCAGGAACTGAAAGGGAGAAAGCAAAGAGATTAATTTTTCCTGATAAAAATGCAAGGATAATGTTTTAAATTATGAAACTTGCTATTGAGAGAAAGAGATAAGAACATGAGCAGTGCTCATGGGACCAGGTGACAAAAAAAATACAGCTTAGCTCTGGATTGATCTAGCATCTCATGGCTAGAGCAAGAAGTGGAAAACATTTTATTTCCAATTGAGAGGATCAAATGAAATAATACACATAAATGCCCCAGAAGTACATAACATTAGTATTCTACAAATATAATTTCATTGTTCAGCTCCAAGTGAGTCAAGAGGAATAAATAAAGCATGGTAAGGAAGATCTTGGTTAGGAGAACTGAAGACATGGAAGGAGGAAAGGGAAGAGGACTTGCTTGACACAGGAGTTCTGATTTTAAGGTCTGGAGGCAGAACCTCTCTGAAGGAAGTATGTCCTGGGGCAATGTGAGTCTTCCAGTGGGGTAGAGATGGTAGGATATACTGGCAAAGAAGATCAGAAACTTGTCAATAGATAGTGAATGAAACTTCTCATCTAATCATATGGTTTTATCAGTAGCATAATTAGGCTATAAACATCTAAAAAAGTAACAGAGGTTCTTAAAAGAAAATAGAATGGTTTGAAGGTCAGAAAATGCAAACTGAAAGATTCAGTTTATAAAGATTTTTAAAAATATTTATATTCCAAAGTGGTAAGATTGTTAAACAATTTTAGTAAAACAGTAAGATAAAGTTTTTAAAGACAAGTAATGCCAAAAAGCAATAAACCCTTCTGAACTCATGAAGATTTTAGAAGAGGAACAACAGGCATGGTGTCCAGGGGAGATAGCTTTAAGAAAAGTTATCTACTGTGAAAGTGGAAGCAGTGCCTTATGAACAAATTTTAAATAGACGGAGGCTCAGCAGCATGCAATGACATCCCCCTGCAGCATCGCAGCTGTCTTCATCTTCTGCAGCTGAATAAGTTACCTTGTTAGTAAAGACTTGCCCCAGTTCAGACTCGACAGTCAGATTCGCCTTTAGGAACTGCTTCACATCAGAGAAATTTCTAGAAGTTGTTGATAGATCTCTATGAAACAACTGTGTTTAGTTATGTCTCTAGTGCCACTGCTTGAACCATCTAATGATGCATTCCACAAAGCACACAATGGACCTACAGATGGTCCCTAACTCATGACAATTTCACCTAACAGTATTTTGATTGCAAGAGCAATATGCATTCAGCAGAAAGTCTACTTTGTTTTGAATTTTGGTCTTTTTTGGCTTAGCAATATGCAATATGCTCAACGCTCTCTTGTGATGCTAAACTGATGCTAAGCCTCAGCTCCAAGTCACCAAAGGGATCACCTGAGTAAACACAACCAATATGCTCTATTTTTGTTAAAATATGATGCTTTATTATTAACTGGGGAGATAGTTATGTGCCAGTGTTCTGAGTGGATAGGATAAGGGGTGTGTTGAAATATGTTCCTTCCTCACTTGGGTAAGGTAGATTTCATCTGTATGTTTTCAATAGGAGACTATTCTGTACAGTGAGTATGTGAAGAAATTTATCTGGCTGCTGTTTCGATCCCTCCCTCAGGATGGTTTACTTTCAACACATACAACAATCACCAGTTCCTTTAAGAAAGAGTGAAATTAATAGTGATATTTTATTCTATTCAATGGACAAATCACAAGTTGGAAAAATGTTATTCTTTCAAGTCTCAATTATAATTTCTTACACAAACTCAAGTTTTAAACAACTTCAGCTTTTTGAGGCACACAGTTGCTATCTGTTCTCCATTAAGTTGAAATTCATAGAATATTTTAACAAGTGAATATGAAAATAATAAAATCTTATGAATTAACTGTTCTGATGTCCTGCTTGCCCCCACTCCATTAATATATAAAGCAGGACAATGAATAATCATATGATTGAGATTGGTGTTTACATGATTCATCATTAAGCGATATTCAGCGCTCACTTAATATATGACTCAGCTTAATGTACAAGGTTCACCTTTAGTTTCACATAGTATGTTAGGGCAATAAAGTTTATCAAATTCACTAAAGCAGCTAAATGTCCGTATCGGAAAGAGACTCATCATGAAATTACAGATTTAAGCAAATTTTTTTTCCTGAAAAATTTTATGATGTGCTTCAATGTAGCTACTTTCCACAATGAAAGATTTGAACTGTTCAGGCTGAAAGCAAAAAGGTGAGTGCCAAGACTGTCAGGATGACAGCCTGCTGGCCCCTGCTGTCCACCTCCTATTGTGGAGGACCTGTGAAGATAACGGAGGGAGCACTCCCTTCCAACAAGGCTGAACCTTTTGAACGCATTCTGAAATTGCCACAGGCAAATTTCAACACTCGTTAGAGTTAAAAGTGAATTATAATCAAGTTATAAACATTACTTCCCCCATAATGCAATGATGTGCCACATTTCCTACACAGTAAGTGATAGAAAGGATGAGCTGCTGAGGACAGAGGGACTTGAGGGGAAGGAAGATGTATCATGAATTTACACTGTACACAAGCCAGGGAAACAATTTGGATGAAGCTGCAATATTTCAATGGGAAGAAACAATTTTTGTTAGGAAATAGCCTTCAATTAATGTGGTTTAAGAGACTTTAATGTTAGTATTTACTTAGATGCCTGTTTGAGTGTTTCCTACAAAGTGATATCGGAGACGGTGGGGACACCCTCACACATACACACCGAATTCTTATGTGGGCTGTTCAGCTGGATTGAAAGACCGAATTTACATAAGAGCTGATTTTAATGAGAGAAAAAGCACACAACATTACACGTAATCTGGGTCTTTATAAGGCAGTAACATACAAAAACTAAATGAACACAGCATTATGCTTTAATGTGTTTTAGACAAAGAACAATACATTTTAAAAGAGTGACAAGACCAATAGATATCTGGACTAGGTTAGTAAATTCTTGGGAAGTTACTAGCAGATATATGCGGGTCAGAATGTAGAAGTTCATGGAAAGTAAGGCTTACATCAGAGTTTATTTATTCAAGTTCATTGCAGCTCTGATTAATAGCTTCTGGAGATCAAGGTGATTTACCAGTTCCAGTGTGTGGAGGACGTCACTTCCAAAAGAATCTTTATGGCTTGCTGCAAGTAAGAAAGCACAGACCAAATGGCCCTTTCTGAACCACAGCTCCTCTGGTGATTTCAGGTTGACATATTCTATCTCACCTCCTGCCGCGACACAGTCTTTGGCATCTCATTTTAAAGTTTAGATTATCAATTTTTTCTACATGTGAGTGTGAAATGGTTCCTTTATTTCATTATGAATTAGACACAGTCTCTGTGAGCTTTTTCGTAAACACACGGGTTCCTGTTTTGTAAGGTGTGTTTCATAGTTTATCACATACACTTATCTATAGAAACATGTAGACACAGTTACACCGCAAAGTATGCCACTCCTAAGACACTGTTGTTTTTATTGTCTTACATAACACGATAATATGTAAGTTTTATAACATATGAGATGTTATTTTGACTTTTGCTTGTCAGATGAAAGATACTGGTTCTGCAGGCAAAGTGATTTTGGGAATGAGTGTAAGTTTTTTAGAATAAGTGTTAAGGTTGACTTTTCAATACAAATAAATATGGCAATCTCTGACGTCGAGCCACCCTGTCACACCAGGGCACTGAAGCATGGATTGTAAACATGTGAGCACCCACTGCTCTGGGGTCTCAAGGCATCAAGTTGCAATATTTTCATAAATGATGGGCTCAGGTTTTAGAGATAAACTCCATAGGATTCTCTTCTTAACTCTGACTTTTTAGCAACATTCCCTTTTCTATTAACATCCTCAAATGTTAATACATGTAATCACATATAGAAGCACTAGTTTTTATTTTCTATTGCATATAGAAGCACTGATTTCTATTGATATTCTCCGCAAATCTACACAAATATGTTTAGTCACAAAATCTTAATAGAAAGTACATGAAAAAAGAGCTACAAAATTGAGAAAAGGGGGAAAACAGGTATATATTCTAGTACTTGTTAGTGGAAGTGTCAGACAGTAGTTAACAACCAAGAAGCGCTTACAAAAATACAAATTCAAAACCAATTATTAGCAGAAGTTCAAACTCAGTTTTAATTGCAAAAGTTGCAATCCTACCTTTCTTGATTTTAAATTAAACTCCCAGCTCTAACAATATGAGACCAGAGGGAGGATAAAGAGAAAAACCACTCAAGGTGAAGGGTTAAGAAGCAGGCAGAGTGGGAAACAGGCAATGACATTAGCAGCACGGAGAGAGATGATGTGACCACTGAGGTTACAAGAATATAACCCACACCAAAGAATCAATTCTGGATTTATTATCTTGCTGGCTGTATGCTGAATCTTTAATTAAAGTCGTAATTTTCTAAGTTTAAAGTGATGTCTGAATATATTGAGCCAAATTTGAGTTTGCATTATTACTCCAAGTCAAAATACTTCTTGTATTCCTAGTAATAAATGTTGTGCAATAACTTAGTAAGAATGAGCCACACGAGAGGCAGGAATTGTGCCCCACAGGAGGCTGTGAATATGGTGAAGTGTCTGCTTGTGTACCTGAAAAACAACTCCAAAGTCTTCTCCTCATGAAATCCTATTTTTGTTAATAGTCCCATTATTTCTGTACACCCATTAATATTTTTATTGCATGTGGTTTGTTTTTATGTCTAACTCACATTCTGAATAAAGGAATTTGAACTGACTTTTTCATTGCCTCCCACAGCTCCAAAATGTTATTGTAGCCTGGACATTTTTCTCTTAATACAAAGATCAAGAAGAAGCAAAATTACAGTAAATAAGAACAAAAAGCAGTTATTCAAAATGCACAAAATAATATGCCTTAGAAAGTTTTTACTTCATTATTAAAATTTAGTTTTAAACATTTCTTTTTGATATGAACCTTCTTTTTAAAATTCAAGTAATAATAAAACTTCATCCAAGATGATTACCCCAAATCATCTGATGTAAGTTAGCTTGGATATTAATCCTGCTCATGCATTTGTATAACCATGAATAATTTATCTTTCAAACTATCAGTTTTCTCAATTGTAAGTTGGGTAAATTAATATCTCTTGCCTTATAAGTAGTTCATGAGTTCTTTTTTTTAAAATTTTATTTAAAGAGAAAACAAAACAAACCAAAACAGAAAAAAAGGGTTAATGAACACTTTACTATTAGATGAGTTTCAAATTTTACGTTGTTTCCATTTTGTTTAAAAAAGAGTTGAAGATTAATTGCATTTTTATATAAACTTGCAGAAAGGTTCTATTTCTTTCTTGTCAGTTTTAATTATTAAAATTAATGATTTAAAAATTTAGCTTCCACTTCAATGCCTATTTGGTTCCCTCTCCTTTTACCAATAGACCCGTGGCCTCAAAAACTCAAGTGAGTTCTGATAGGAAAAGAGGCATTAGTGAATTATTAAAATTAATGATTTAAAAATTTAGCTTCTACTTCAATGCCTATTTGGTCCCCTCTCCTTTTACCAATAGACCCGTGGCCTCAAAAACTCAAGTGAGTTCTGATAGGAAAAGAGGCATTAGTGAATTATTAAAATTAATGATTTAAAAATTTAGCTTCTACTTCAATGCCTATTTGGTCCCCTCTCCTTTTACCAATAGACCCTTGGGCTCAAAAACTCAAGTGAGTTCTGATAGGAAAGGAGGCATTAGTGTGCACTTTGACCCACCTTTCTAGATTTGTTGTAGGATTTTGATCGCTTCTTTATGCTTGTTCTCAAACCCTAGATCATCAGCGCTGGGAAGTGGCAGAGGAAATGACATGGTATGGCTGCATTCTGGGCATTTAGCTTGGTCTATTGTCATCTTTTTTTGTTTGTTTGCTTGCCTGGTTTCACACAATATCTTAAAGGAGATAGATCTTGCAACCAACTAAAATACTTCCAATAAGTTAATCACAAAATTGTCCTAAATAATACTTTAACTAATCCCACTTTTTTAAAAAAGGAGAAAAAAAAATGTATGCTTTCTTGTTTCTATAACAAGTGCATTTGATACTGAAAATTTGACCCAAAAATGGTTTTATTATCATGAGCATATACTACTCTTAGGATGTAAACATTTTGCACTAAAAGTTTTATATATGTCACTCCTTTGAAGATAAGTCACAATTTTTCATTTTTAAAAGGGCACTGATCTGATGTTATATGCTAGTTTATATGTGACATTTAAATTATTACTTATGAGGCAAACATGGTCAAATTAAAGCATTAATATAATATGTATGTTGCATCTGAATTTCTACTTTCCAAAAGATGAATTTTGTTTGTGAGATAACCTATTCTGAGTATTTTAAAGTAATTTTTAAAAATTGTTTTAAAGGATTCTTTTCAATGGGATCCAAAATAGCAAGATTTCCACTGTTAATGTGGAAGATTTAGAGCTCCCTAACTTACAAATGACTACATTGTTTTAAGAAATTCTACTACATTATAATTATTTTTTCTTTATTTTAAGAAATAAAATATAAATCTTAGCTCTTTTTTATTGAAATACATCACAATTAACAATATTTTTTTGTTTTTTTCCCCCTTCAAGAACCTTACTTAAAGACAAACTAAGAAGTGTCACTTATATTTAGTCACTTACAATTCCGTTTAACTGAGTTGTTCCATGGAGAACTATAAAGAACATAAATGGTGGTCTTTATGGCTGGGACACCAGTACCCAGGTCAGATGTAAGATAGTGAGACTAGGAAAATAAATGTAAGGCAGACATGCAGGCATTCAAAGGCTTCACCATTTTCCTATCTTTTTTTGTAAACGACCCTCTCATAAGTCTATAATTATCAAATATCTTATTTTTTACTTTCCTTCAACAATGTTGTCTTAATCTGTTAAGGCTTCTACTAAAAATGCCATTGATTGGGTAGCTTACAGACAACAGAAACTTATTTCTCAAGGTATTTTGGCTGGGAAGTCCATGATCAAATTGCAGACAGATTTAGAATCTGGTGAAGGTCCACTCACCAGATGGCAAGTGGATAAAACCTTCTCTCTATCCTCACTCTGTTTAAGGGACAAGCTAGCTGTCTGGGGTTTCTCTCCTAAGTGCTCCCACCTCTGTTACAAGGATGTCCCCATCATGACTTCCCCAAAGGCTTAACTCATAACTATGTGAGGTTAGAAATAAAATACAATGAAGTTTCAAGATCCTCTAATGCTCAAACAGTAGCAAGTATAATCAAAATTTCAAAATCTTCTCATTTATATTGTACATGCAGAAAAATTACAAAAAATTGTATAAAAAACTTTTACCACTCTTATATTGAAATAAGAGCCTTTTTCTTATCCCCCCCCAAATTTCATGAATTATTATCCAAAACATGCAGTATATTTGTGAATCCATTGAATAGAGGTCATTATTGGCTACATTATGACCATTGTCCAGTGTACAGTCAGTCTTAATAAAAATTGAAGAAAAGCAGGTTTTAAAGTAAGCCTTAAAAGATTTTAAAAATTACAGTTATATTTGTATTTGCTTTCAAACCCTTAAACAATTATCAACTGAAAATGAGAATAGAGAGGATTTTCCACTGTTTACAGTTATAAAGCAAATTTTAGAGATTTTTCTCTGAAGCGTGCCTTCTGTTTACAGCTGAGTTGACAATCTTGTCTCATACAGACATTTAGTGGGCAAAACATTGTGCACCTTAACAAGTCCCTAATGCAAACATAAAGAAGACTGATGCTTTAGCAACAACAATAGAGTACCATTATACTGTTTTTTAACACGTTTACTGTTTATGATACTGACAGATAAGAGCTTTATAGCTTAGTGAGTGCTTCTTGGGGTCCATAGTCTTCAAACTACCTGTCCCTAAGGATTTTACCACTTTTAAAAGGATATATTAGACATTGTGGTAATAAGGACAGACTTTTGTTTGCCATTTTAGTATCAGAAACATTTCAAACCCAGTATGTAATTTGCTTCTCAACATTAAGTCAATGTTTATTGTACAGTTCAGTGTCTCAAGATTAACAAGCACAGTCTGGTAACACTTAGGTAAAATGCTAAGTTGTTTTCTGTGGTAGCTCATATGCATACAAGCTCTAGAGGCTTGCTGGCAGTCTCAGCTGTCATTCATTTTCCTTACAATCATCTTCTCTGATTGTTTTAGAGGAAAAGATTGCTACAGGGACAGTATCTCTGCCTTTAATATCCGGAAAAGAGGTTGTGTTATTTAATGAATCAGACCGAAAGTGAGAACAAGTGAGATGTAGCCCTCATTCACACATATAAAAGCCCTGACAATCCAGAAGAGTAGACAATAGTTTAAAAAATACAAAAATAAATAGGAGGTAACAGGACAAAATGAGGATCCTTTGTGTACATCATTTAAACACAAACATAGAATTTGCCTGCAGACACTACACATACCTTTGTAAATAATACATTTTAGAAAATTAAAGTACTAATAATGAAATATTCCACTAAAGATATATATATATATATATATATAGAGAGAGAGAGAGAGAGAGAGAGAGAGAGAGAGAGAGAGAGAGAGAGAGAATTATATGTAATACATAGAAATTGCAAAATCCTCCCTTGACAAAAATTAAATATGAAACACCTGATTAGACTGGCTCTTGTTAAACTTTTAAAACAGATGAAGCAACTTAAAAAACAGTTATTTCAGCAACCAAGAAATGTTTTAATAGAATTAAGTTTTCAAGCTTGATTATGTGATTCCATTCATGCTTTAAAAATTAGCTGAATACTTGAATATTATTGTTAATTTGATAATGTTTTTCATAGACATTTGCAATATAAGTATATGCATTTAACCAACTTATACTTTAGATGAACAGGAATATACTGGCAATACTACAACTGAGGCTGCATAAGTTGTTTCCTGTAGTAATTGATATGAATACAAGCTCCATGCACTTGCCTGCATAGTGTAAACTGCCACTCATTTCCTTCTAATCATCTTAAAATCATTAAGCTAATCATTGAGTTTAAGAAGATTGCTTACTAATGTAAAATCTACATTTTGCAAACTTCTTTAATTATAAAGGGAAAATCTATAAATATTATGTGATTTTGTAAGCCTAATAGTGCCATGTTTTATCTATCTGCAGAATTATAAAGACAATTTTCTATTAGCCTCACATCAGCTTGCATGTTTTTAATGTGCTTACTAACTACTAGACAAGCCTTTCAACATATATTTGGTAAAACCTCTGCTTTCTTGAATTGTTTCCCACACAGTGATTTATTTTTGAAAAGAAACCCTAGTAGCGGAATAATATATTTGTTTGTAGCAGGACACATTAAAGATGATCATATTTAAAACCAAAAGATTTGTTAGGAAGAGGCTACATCTACCCAGACAGAATTTGTTATTTATTAGAAACCCTAATAGAAACCATAATATGGACACTCATAATCATTCATTGCTGTTCATTGCGCATGATCTTAGAACTCAACAGTTAAAAACATTTGACAGCTGACATAGATGCAGGGGCTTTTAGAAAGTTTACAGTTTAATGCACAGATTCAAAAGAAGCCAATGATTATAATACAGTCTTGCAGACTTGCTATCAGTGTAATCCAAGTCCAGGTGGATCACTTGACTCAAAAATGTTAGGATAGACAAGAGGGATGTTTGGGAGACAAAGCTTCAATTTGTATGTCAAGGAAAAGATCCGTGACGCACAAACAGAGAGAGATATATCTTGTGCAAAGTATAGAATGCTGTGGCAGAAGACATAGTATTCCATGAGCACTTCATATGCCTGAAATATTAGTCCCTATAAACAATAGCTAAGACATGGAGGTACAGACCAGAAATGCATTCTGTTATAAAGAATTTAAATTCTGTCTGGAAGCAACTAGAAGACAGTTTCAAAAAGATCTTATACTATGTAAAGTCTTAAATTAATTTGTTATAGAATAATATATTTGTCTGTAGCAGGACATTTTAAAGATGATCAGATTGAAAACCAAAAGATTTGGAAGAGGTTACATCTGCCCAGAGAAAATTTGTATTTATTTAACTATATCAATAGACGTTTAGAGGTTAGACTCAATTACCATAAAATGGTGAGTGACTTTTCATATTCATAGTAGAGAAGTTAGAAAAAAACTAATTGTAAAAAATTAATAAATTCTCATTGCAAAGTAATTTTGTCAATTTGGGCATTATAAAGTAAATTAAAATTGGTCGCAATCTTACTTTTTGGTGTTATTATTTTCATGTTTTTTCCATTTTATTTTTATTAAGTTAATTAAATCATCATTTTTATTTATATAAGCACTATTTTTAACAATGAAAAAGACAGTTTAAAATAATTGGTATAAGTTTGATATGTTCCTGCATTATTACTCTGTTTTAAATGTAGAAAATCTTGCTCTTTTGCTTAGTATGATTTAACTTGCAAAACCACAGCACTGTGGTGTTAGTCTGTCAAAATATTTGAACCTCAGATAAAATAGTCTTTAAACCTAGCAAAACTCAGTTACTTAAGAGACAAGATAGTTTAGGTTATTACCAGATAAATAAGACTGAGCCAATTGGAAATTTAATATTTTAAAGTTTTATTTCAATGTTCCAAACCTACTTTATACTTCTGAGGTATCCTAATAATCTAGTAATTTTTTTAAATTTTATTTTGAAGGTAGTAGAAATATAACAGAACAAGACAGAACAAAGACAGTTAAGACAGTGCAGAGAATTTGGTACAGGACTTCACAGCATGTTACCAGGATGACAGTAATAGGTACCATAGCATATCTCATTATCTTCCCAATAGTTGTCTAGTCAATTAAGTATAGCAAAATCAAACCGAAGAGAGAAAATTATAAAATCAATTGAAAGAGAATATTGAATCGAGTAAGTCAATTAATCATAATGAAAACAACACTTGATCTCAAAGAGAAGATAGAGGAGACCCCCATATTTGCTATGTTGCATACAGTCATCTTGCCAAGAGATGCTCAGACTTCTGTCCCCTGTTGCTAAGGGGGGGCAGGGGGAATTGGGATGTTTCATTCCAAGCCCGTGCACCAGTGTGCTGAAAAGACACTACTGAGTCTCCTCCTGGCTCACTCCAGAGGAAGGCGCTTACCAAGAGGGCAGGTGAATTGCTTCTCTGTGCAGGCTCCTGGGTTCTACCTTGGCCATGGCCGGATCTCAAGGGCCATTCTCTGGTTCTCCTCTTGGCTCACACTGGAGGAAGGTGCTTACCAAGAGGACAGGCGAATTGCCTCTTTGTACAGGCTTCTGGGTTCCACCATGGCTGTGGCTGGATCTCAGGGGCTGTTGCCTCAATAATTCAGCTATTAATGTTATTGAAATATGAGATTAAGATATATATTCAGGAATAATTGCTTTGGATAATGATATATATTAATATATTTATGGCAAAAATTGATTCATAGAGCTACTTAAAGCTGGGCAAATTGGACTTAAATTGGACAAAATTGAATGAGATATCATAAATGCAAAATCAATTATATAAGGTAAGAGGGGAAACTAATGAAATACTTCAGAGAGAAAGATTAGGTGAAATTCAAATTAACATGTAGCCAGGAATTATAAGGAAACAATGGGAGTCACAGATATGATTTCCTGATTATACTCAACAGAAAGTGTCTGCTAAAATACCAGATGATTAGAAAGTAGATTTAGTAGGCCCACAAAGTGTTGCTTTGAGGTCATGAATTATAAAATATAATGAAATGTGGTTCATCTCAATTTGAATCCCACACCACCTTTTTAAGGAATCTATTCAGTGCTACTGTATTAAGTTCACATTCACAAAATAATCTTTTTGAATTAAAATTGATTTTCCTGGGAAAAACTGGGAAGTGAGCATATAATATCAATTTGTTCTATAAATAAATAAATAAACCAATAATTTTAGGCCCAGAATTATTGAACAAATCACTGAGCAACAATAGCAAAGAGTACACACTAAATTGTATGCTCTTCTAAAAATAAAAACTATCAACTGATGTAGGCCATAATAACAGGTCTTTAAAAAAACTACATTTAATTCAAAGAACACTTTAGAGAAAATATATAAACATCAATGTGTGTATTTATATGTGCATAAATATATGAATCAATAAAAGGAAACAAGAAAATCTTACACATTATGAACTTATATTGGCTTTTTGTGCATGAATGAGAATTATGTGAATTTGTGTAGATAGAGTTGACTTTTTATGGTCTGATCAATGCCAGAAAAAAGAAGAGATCAGAACCAATGTAGTATGAAGACGTTTTTCTTTCATAATTTGGCAATGTGACTTGAGCACATTCTCTGTTTTAGGGCCTGTTCTAGTCTAGTAACACCAGTGGGAGCAAAATGAAGTCCTCGACTTACCTTTCTTTCTAGAGGATAAGGCAGACAATAATAGTAAATCCATTGATAATATAACTGGGAAATACATGATCTGAGAAAGACATAAAGGAAACTGAAGAAGTGTGGCTATGTCAGGGGTGAAGGCAAGATTCAATTGTGTAAGGAGTGTGGAATGTTTTCTCTAGTAAAGTAACACTGGGGATTAAACTATGCCGACGGTGAAGGAAGAGTACTGAGTGCAAACCAGTCTGCAACAGCAAATGATCCTGATGCAACAGAATATTTGGCAACTTCTAAGAAGCACAAGATACAGGTTACAGGAATGTGCAGGGGGAAGTGAGCAAGGAGATGAGGATACACGTCTCAGAGTTTGGAGCAGAACGTATCTTGACTTCTATGTAGCACAGCACATCTGGTTCGTCTGAAAATGTGCCTGCTTACACATGGTGTCTGGGGATGATTACTGATATTCCCTGCTTCCACCATGTAGAACATTCTAGTTTTGATAATAATCTATATGGTTGGTCACACTAATAATAGCTCATCAATATGAACTCAGCTTTGACTATGAGCACAATGGGAAACTCTGGAAAGATTTCTATCAGAGATATGACAAATATCCGAGGAAACAGACTGACTCTGGATGGTGGATGCAGCATATCATACAAAAAGAAATACAGAAAAAGGTTAAAGGTGAATATGGAGGAAGCTCAGGTAAATGTATTTGTGGTAGGCTGAGCAAAGAGCATTTTGTAGGATGTTGAGAGAATTAAGAAGACTCTAGACATAATTTGAAGTAAAACCAAACACAATCTGTTGATGTACTGGATGTGGGATATTAGAAAAAAGATTCAAGAGTGACTCCAAAGGTTTTAGCATCAGGACCTAATTGAATGAACTTGTCACTTACTGAGAATAAAAAGGATTGTCATGGCTAAGGGTTTCTAATAGGGAAATCAGGAGTTTGGTTTAGGAATGTAATATTTAGTGTGTCTAATAGACCTATGAGTACAGTTGAATGTAGGAGTCCAGTGTTCAGTGAGTAATACCCATCAGTGTCATGAATCTGGAGTATGGTCAAACCTAGGTGAGCTCACAGAGGAATTACCTAAGGCTGTTATCTGTTCCGGATAACTCCTTCCCCCACTCTCCTCCAAGGCTCATGTGCTCATAAATACAACTTCCAGGAGTGGTTAGAACATAGGTTTTTGTACTGGATTAGCTATGGATTGGCTTAGTATAATTCTGGGTGTGGGACTCCCTGAAGAAGGCAGATACATCTTGGGTGTGGGTGGCATCAACCAGTAGCCTTGAAGCCTAGATGGAATAAAAAGGGAAAGAAGGAAGGTTGTGCTACTTTCTTTCTACTATACCCTTTTGCCATGTCAGCTTGCCTTGGAGCCAGTTGACCGTGGACTGAAACATACTATGAACTGTGAGCTCAACTGTTTATATTTCCTCTTTCATTTTATGGGTGTCAGGTATTTTGTTCCAGCATTGAGAAAAATAACTAAGACACGATTGAAGGAACATATTTTAACCTTAAGAAGTTAGGAAGATGAGGAAGAACATAGTAAGAATCTGAAAGTAAATGGTCAGTGAGATGGGAAGAAAAATGAAATTAATAGAATTTCAGAAAGGAGTGCTTCACACAGGGCCTAAACACAGGAAAGAGCTGGTCTCAGAATCACTGAGGCTTTTGTGATTTGTGGTAGAGAGGCAGTGGTTAAGAGGGACAGGCAGGTGGTGACGCCAACAGGACAGGACAGTAAGAAAGTTGAGCAAGAGGTGATACAAAAATGATGAATTCTCAGGCCTAAGGATGAGGCACATCTGAAACACTATTAGAGGATGTAGACAGCAGCATTGATTGACTGCACTTTGGAGTCAATACAATAATATATTCCTGAGTACAGATACTTTTAAACTATATCCACAGAATTATAGGACAATATAAGTATCTCAGAACAAACTGTCAAATAATTCAGAAATCGAGACCCTCCTTTTCACCAGACCCATATTATCTGATTATTTTTATTACAGTTAAGTAATTTGAGATCATAGAATAGAATTTTTTCTTAACATTTTAAGTAAACATTCAGATTTAATTTCAAAAGTTGCCACAATGAAATTTTTGAAAATCATTGATCTGGAGCAAACATAGTCAATTAATGTAACCTTGCTTGAAATTTATTTGCTAAACATGGCAAAATCTGAATTTAAAACCAAAAATGTCTACTTCTACAATTCATTTAATTTCTATTGTAAATAAATTCTTATAGTATATATTTCGCTATTTTGTATTGGCTGCATGCCACTTTCGTGGTATAAATTAGTAAGTCTGACCAAAAGTTGCATATAATGAATATATTTGTAGTTTCTAGGTATAAGGTAGTCAATTTTTCTGTTAACTTTTTAAAGAACTTATATTCTTAGGAGACTAAATTTTTTCTTTAGAAATGTTTTAGGCTCTGTAA
>PVJX010040790.1:0-15008 GCA_004027295.1 Dolichotis patagonum | reverse complement strand
TGTTTGCAGCCTCACTGTGTGTTCACTTTGTATGCCTTAATTTTGTAACATGAACAGCTATTTCTGGGAGGACAGTATGTGGTCTGTCAACTAGTGATTTATGTTTTTTTTTGAGGTTTTGTATTGTTTCTACACTTTTTTCTGTATTGCTTTTTTTCTCTTCAAATAAAATTAAAAAAAAAACAAAACAAGACCATAGAGAATCAACTGTGGCTACAATCCTCAGAAGGAGATTCTCCCACTCCCCTAGATGTCACACTGTGTACCACTATCCTCTGAACTATGATCAGACCATTGACCATAGACCTGCAATGTTAATGAAACACCAAAGCACCATAGGCATCCAATTGCATTTCACCTCCATAGCTATCGTCACAACCTGTGTTTCTGCAGATAAGCCAGTTGCTTATGAGGGGGATGTGGGGAGGGTTGTTACTTCTTGTGTGCCAGCCGAAGCACTGAAAAAAGGCTGAGGTCGGTCTGTTCCCAGTCCCGTGGGTCCCCACACATGGCAATGGTTTCCAGACTGGGCTTGCTTCCTGGTGTAAATTCTGATCAATCTTATGTTGTTATTTGCATCATCTTGCAGTTTTTGGATTGTTTTTTCGTGGTTCCTTGCTGTTTTTTTTAAAGAAATCTTTCTTTTTGTGATTGCTGAGATCCTGTTTTCTAGGTCAGATTTTCTGTCTTCACTTTCCTTCATTTGGTTTTGCAAACCTTAGTGGAATTTTTAATTTCCTGGGTATCTGTTTGTCATGGTTTATGTCGGTGGCCCCAGGCCTCATGTATTTGCATTGTGCATTTGTGATTGGTTCATTGTCTAGTGCTTGGATTGGTGGTGTCAGTGGTATACCCTCCTAGGGGTGGAGCCAGGATGTGATGTAATGGCAGGAAGAAGGTGTGTCTCTCTCTTGTCGGTTTCCCCTTGCTGTTTGCAGCCACCATAAACTGCAGCCCCGCCATGCCACCCTGCCTTGGAGCCAACTGAGTATGGACTAAAACCTCCAAAAACTGTAAAAAATAAACCTTTCCTTTCTCAACTTTGGGAATCAGGTATTTTGTCTCAGCAATGAGTATAAAGTAACTAAGACACTTTTAGTTTCATGGATTCCATTTCTTTCCTATGTTAAGCATTTATGGTATCCATGATTTCTTCATGCTCCTCTATTTTTTTTAAAATAAATCTAGGTCTACTAAAGATTTGCTAAACTAGCCAGGCATGGTAATATACTCCTGTAATCCCAGCACTGGGGAGGCTGAGGCAGGAGGATCATTTGAAGTTCAAGGCCAGTTTGGGCTACAAAGTGAGCTCAAGGCCAGTGTGAACTACACAGTGAAACCCTGTCTCAAAAAGATAAGAAAAAAATTTGCTGAGCAAGTCTTGTATTATGGTCATCATCTCTCTCTCTCTCTCTTTTTTTTTTTAACCTGAGAAATTAGTTCTGTTTTGATTTCCTCCATAGCTTCCATTTTTAAAATATCTGCTAATGTCATTGCAGAAAATTATGGTGGGTGGCTTCTTATTTTCTCTATCTTGTTGTCCCCTGGATTTGTCCTGGGTGGCTAGAAGTCTGTGATTGCATTTTGCTTCTGAATCGTGTCATTTTTCTTGTTTTTTAAATTTTAATTTGTTTTCTGTTTTGTTGCATGTGTTATTCTTATTTTGTGTAGCTTTATGACTGGTATCAAGGCTTTCCTAGGAAATGGTTATTTCTCAGTGATGTCTTCTACATGGAGCTGACTGTTGGTCTTTTTGTCTGTCTCAAGATTTTGTATTTCCACTTTAGTAGGGATGAAGAGTTGCTGTCTATTTGGCTCTGTGTCCACTCCTTTGGTACTATACCTCGGGGATGGTTATGACCCCAGATTATCTCAGTGTTGTCATACAAAGGTGAACAACTGATCACAGGAAGTACAGCACCCTGGATAAAATAGTATAGTCAGCAATAATAATACCATGAAGCATAGCCCAGAGACTGACAGTCTGTGGTAACTGCTACTGTGCTATCTCTAATCTCATAGGAGTAAGAGCTATAGTTACATAATGACCTCCAACATAAACCAAGAACTTGTATTCAATGAGTTTCCCCTTGGTAGAATGACTTTATCTTGTGGGAAAGGGGAATTTAAGAGGGATAGAGAACAAAGCAGAGTGATAACTAAAGAGAAATGTAGTAGGAGCAAGGCTGGAGGACCAAGAATGATCACCTAAGCTTTGGGAAGCTGGAGAAGAGAATAGGCGAGAAAGAACGAAGCTGGAAGCAAAGGAACATTGATGCAAATCAGAAAGACTAGAGACAACATTCCCTCACAGGGAAATATCAGACAATCAAGGAAGACTAATTAGGAAAGAGAGACAGGACAGAGAAAACCAACCAAACAATAAGTCAGAGCCTAAGCAACTCCCATTATCCCTAAAAAAGGAAAGCAAAAAAGGTAATTCCTCTGGCACCCCCAGTTCTGGGCTAGTTCCGTAGTTAGAACCGGGTTTTGACTGAGTAAACTGCCTCACATACGCTCATAAGGGTGGCAGGGGACGCTCAGGAAACTGTTTCTAGCTCACACTGCTGCTTCTGACCATACCAGACTCTCCCAGGCCACAGAGGATCCCTGTCTCCCAGTGCCTCCCTGCTCACCAGGTAAGCTTTGCAGCCACCCCAGCCACACTGTGTGGTCTCTGGTCTGCAGCAGTAAGCTGTTTCTTCCGTAGCACTGAATCCTGTTTCCTCCTCTGCCAGTTCCCTCCTGGTTCCTGTGCGCCCTGCACTCCCTTTGGTCCCTGTCAGGCTGCTGTTTTACAGGCTCTCAGCACTTCCTCCTGCGGAAACGGAGTTTCAGACGCTCAGCACACCTCCAGTTCCCCCTCCACGCCTACCCAGGGACAGAGCACACCATGGCAATCATGAGTTCCAGGGTGCAAGAAAAGAACCAAGGAAAGATCCAAAGGTGATAGTGGGGTGAGTTACGCTTCCAAGTCAGCCGCCTGCCTTTGAGATACAAAGAAAAATATGAACAAAACTCAATCAAAAGAATAAAATAAACACTTCTCAGACAGCTTCCAAACTCGGGTCCGGAGATGGAGCCCAACCCTCTGACCTGTTTGTCCCTCTCCTCATGTCCCCTCTATTTCCTGCCTGCCTAAAGTGCACTTTCGATGGGAGATAATTTCAGCTTTCCTGGGATGCAGCCCCATCATAAGGCAAGGAGCATCTCTCTACGCCACAGTTTATTTCTGAGCTCTCCATTGTATTCCAGTAGTTTAGATGCAAGTTTTCAGGCCGGTTCCATATTTTCTGAATGACTATAGCTTTATAATTTATTTTGAAAACAAAGAGTGTGAGGCATCCACGTTTGTACTCCTTTTGGAATAAGTTTTTAAGCTATTCAGTGTATTTTGATGTTTCATATGAATTTTTGGAAGACTTAAGTTTACTAAAAAAAGTCATTAGGACTTCAATATGGATTGTATTAAATGTTAGGTTACTTTAGGTAGAATCAACACTTACCAATATTAAGTCTTCCAGTGCATAAAAATGGAATGTCCAATTATTTGTATCTTCTTTAGTTTCTTTCAACAGTGCTTTGGAATTTCTAGTAACAAATATTTTATCTTCTTTATTAGGGTTATTCCCAAGTATTTTATTCTTTTCTGTGTTAAAGTAAATGTATTCTTCCCCCTCAGATTGCTTTTCCGATTCCTCATTGTTAGTGTGTAGAAACACCACTCATTCTGTGCATTGGTTCTATGTCCTGCAACTTTGCTGGATTTCTTTATTCACTCTAACAGTTTCTATGTGTGGAATCTTTCTACAAACAAGCTAATTGCATATGCAAGATGATTTTCTTATTTCCATTCCAATTCAGATCCCTTTTTCTAGTCTTTGGAAAACTAACTCCAGAGGCCCATGTGTTAAAGCTTGGTCCCAAGCCTGAGACGCTACTGGGAGGCAGTGGAAACTTTGCCATGTGGGCCATCATGGGGATCTTCCAGTCATCGAGGACGTGTTTTTGGAGGGGATTGTGGGACTTCAAGCTTTCCCTCTTCCTTCTTGTCGATTCCTGGTCACGAGATGACTAGCTTTCTCCCACCTTGTGCTCCCTACTCTGATGTGCTGTCACAGGCCCAAAAGCAACAAGGTCACGCAGCCAGTAACTGCAGCCACCAAAGCTATGAGCCAAAGAAACCTTTTCCACATGTAAGTTTATTACCTCAAGTATTTGTTATAGTAATGAAAGGTTGGATGTTAGACATTATGTATTTTACCTTTTTTGGTGATAGAAATATTTCCATATTCCTTAAGAGTTCGTGACCTTTGTTTGACTTGAAATTAAGTTACTTGGAAACTACTTAGTTTGTTATGAGGCCTACTGTGAAGCTTTATTAGGTTGTACTAGAGCAGACTTTAGAAGTAAATTTTCCCATCACAAATCCTTCAGATTTCTGGCCCTCTGGCCTGTGAATTCCAACTGTTCTGATGTCTCTGAATTCTCAAATCATTCACATCTTTGGAAGACAAGTAAGTCTGTTTGATTTTCTACTCCTGGTGCTGTAGTCAGGAAATTCTCTCTAGTGAATAAACTACCATAATAATATAGCTTACTTGTTTTACTTCTTTTAGGAATTGCTGTTTGCTGTTATCTAATTGTGAAAACTGTTTTGTATAGTTTTTTCAAGTAGAATTTTAAGTTATTTCTGGTCTGTTATTCTATCATGGTTGAAAACAGAAATTTCTGGAGAACATGGTGGTGAATGCTTGTAATTCCAGCACCCAGGAGGCTGAGGCAGAAAGACCACCATGAGGTCAAGGCCAGCCTGGCCTACATAAGTGAGTTCAAGCCAAAGTGTCTCAAATAAACAAACAAACAAGCAAGCAAACAAGCTAATTAAAAATCTAACACATTTCTTGTTTCTCTGTATATTATATTTCTTAGTAATTTTCATATGAAGTAAATGCTTATTGAAATGATGAGAAAGGAAAAAATGGGATTTTTAATTCCTAAATTAAATGTTATGAAAAAGTATGTCAGTTTAAATTTAAATTGCATGCATTTGAACACTCAAATAGAGAAACTGATTTTTAGGATCCAATCAAGAGAGAGTATCTACGGCAATTTTTTTTTTTGTACTGGGGATCCAACTCACAACCTTGTGCTTGCCAAGTGGGCACTTATGCCGCTGGGCTACATCCCCGCCCTCAGTGGCAATTTGGATGTACAAAACATATTATGTTGAATATTCATCACACCCTCACATACACATGTACCTTAAGGAATGCCTCAGGAAAATGGAACTAACTGCTCATAATGTTGCTTTGAGAAGAAGGAATAACTAACATTAAAGAGAGATAGATTTGTAGTCAGTGTGTGGAAAAATTTCTGTTATTCTAAAATACGTGAATGGGATACCCTAGTGGAAACAGAAGGGCTAAAGGATTTGACTCTTACTGTGAGGGTTCAGGGGAGTTTAGAGGACTTGCTGAAGAAGCTGTTCAAGAGTGCAGGTGACTAGGAATGAGATGGGGAGTTCAGGAGACAGAGAACTGGCCTTGGTTAGAAAAAAAACTCAATATTCTCTTTCAAATTTCTGTGATTCTATTACTTGGAAGGATTTAGAAAGAATAAATAGTTTGCATTAATAATATGCATTCCCAGGATAAAAAAGTACGCAGCCACAAATACTTTACAACAACACAGCAATGACAGCAGCAACAGTAATAGCAACAGTGAGAAGGTAAAGTAGAATCGCGCTTGTTTAAAACCTGGTTCCTGTAGTCTGTTTACACAGAGACTGTCCCTTTTATAAAAGGGAGTTATAAAATAAAATTAGACGTTCTGTATTTTATCAAAAAACAAATGAAAAGCAATCATAGTATTTCAAGTAAGGAAATAAAGATTATAGGGCTGGAATGTGGTCCAGTGGTAGAGCACATGTCTAGCACGTGTGAGGTCCTAGCTTCAGTCCCTCGCATCACACACACACACGTGTGTGCACATGTGCACATACACAGCATACTTCAATGATCAAATACTTACATTATTCCAGTTATATATAAAGATGTGTGTGCATATAATTTAATGGCTTTTTAATCATCAACTTGAAATTCTCTTTTGACTTCCAGACTTATATATTCAAGTGCCACCGAACAGCTCCACAAACATATTCTACAGACATCCTAAACTTACTATGGAAGTGAAGACTTTCATTTGCTCTCTCAAACTGAGTCTTTTTTCAGTGCTGCATTTGTTCTGATGCTCCCATTCACCCAATTGTTTAAGCCTAAAAGACTGATTGTCATGCTTAGTTTTTAGTTTCTGTCATTCATGGATTTAACTAATCATGAAGATCCCCGAAATTCTTTTGAAATCCATTTAGTTTTGTCTACTATATTGGTTGAATCTATTTCAAGTTTGACTACAGTGTGTTTTTGTCAGTACATGGGACTGTAGTGTAACTCTTCTGCAATAATTCTCCAGCCTGCAACATAATCCATCTTTCTCATCTGTTTTAGTTTCTTTTCTGAAATTGAACCAAAAGCATAAAGTCTCCGCTCTTTTGCCACTAATCCATTGATGGAAGGCAAACTCTTGTTTATGGGCTTAACACAGTGTCCTCAATTTTTACTTTCACTTCTTCATGCTGTAGCCATATTAAACATTTACCCCTTTGAAGTTCCCATGTTTTCTCTTTAACTTCCAAATCCCATCTTATGTCTCAGTCTGGATGTTTTACCTGATCTTACCCTTCATATGTTAGCCTCACACTTTACTTCTCTGAAAGGTGCCCTCTTCCAGACTGGGTTCATGACTCTGTATTTACTTCTGTAGTGTCCAGTGCAGGTGTCCTTGCCTTTTCTGTGAAGCCCACTTGCCCAGTGACTCCCAGAGATGGAGTAGCAAAGCCACTTTCTAAGTCCAAGTCTGGTTCCTCCTGAGGGAAGGCTGAGGGCACATTCCATTACTCTACTGAAGCCTCTCATTGTTACCCAAAAGTTGGGGGTCAGCCCAGGGTTGGGGCTACTTTGCCTGTGTGGTGGCCTTGGCTCTAGCATCTCAGAAACAGAAAACAGAAGTTTTAAAGAGTGTCACTGAGTAATAAGGAAGGCAGCTTTCGGGGGGGGGTACCTTTGGGAGGGTACCCAAGAGGGTATAGGTGGGATCTATGAGGGATGTCTGCCCCAGGTGTAGGGTGGATTTTCCCTTTTAGGTCTTAGGATTGAAGAAGGTGATGAGCACTGGTATCCAATGGGGTTTCCTGCCAGGTGGCTGTGAGTCTCCATTCTCACGTGTTTGGGAGGGGGAGTTTTTGAAGTTATGTGGAACTATTTGGAACCAGCGGGGTGACCACAGCCTATCAGGAAAGCAAACACAGCAGTATAGAAGCATGCAAGTGAGTCTTGATTGGGTAACAGGTTGACACAGGTCTACCGAGGGCTCATACGGGTGTAGGTGAGCAGGGTGGTGAGGGGGAATTTACAAAGGGCCACAATGTACTCTTCTCAGGAAGCCTGGGGATGGCCAACTCAGCAAAACTAGACTATGGTCTTTGTTAGAATTTTTCTCCTAAACTCTGCTAGTTTCCCTTTTCTCTTAGGGCCTTGTTACTGGTTTTCCAGATCCAACTCATTTCTGGCCAAATATTTACTCTATCAATAAGCTTCATCTGATTAAATCCGTGATTAGGTAAAATTTTGTGTTTTTCAATTCTCTGAAAATTTCAAGGAGGGCTCATTCCCTTTTCTTTGTACATATTTTCTGTTTCTATGTTTTTAACCTTTGTTTTCTTTCCTATCTGGGATGCTTTTTTTTAAATAATATTTTTTAAATAAATGGAATAAAACCAAGGAAAATAAAATAGAATAAAACCAATAAGAAAGTGTAAACAATACAGAACTTCAAAATCAACGACAGTTATCATAATGCCTCTTGTCTTAAAAATAGCTGCAGTCATACCTTCAGACATAGCAAAAATCAAACAGAACAGAACAGAACCAGTCAAAACAAAACCATGAAAGCAACAAAGGACTTCAAAACAACACAATAGTAAGTCCAAAATGGCTACCATAATATATCTTGTTATCTTTTAAATAGCTGCTCATGCCATTGGATGTAAGAAAATCAAACCAAACAACAGAATAAAACCCAACCCAACAAAACAATGAAAATGACACAGGACTTCAAAACAAGATAACAGGGAATTAACAGTGGCTACCACCTTCAGAAGGAGATTCTCCACTGGATGCCACACCGTGCACTGCATTGTCTGAATAGATGATCACACCACAGGCCCTAGATCTGCAAAGTCAGTGAAACACCAAAGCACCACAGGCCATCGAATTGCATTTCACCTCAATAGCTGTCACTGTAGCCTGTGTTTCTACAGATCAGAAGGCCACTTACAGGGGGTGGGGTGGGGGACTGGCTCTTCTTGTTTGCCAGCCTGCACCCTAGAAGGGGCTGGGGTCTGGCTGTCCTCCTGCTGGCGCCCCCCACCCCCGCACACGGTGCAGGTTCACAGGGAGGGCTTGTTTCTTGGTGAATCCTTCTCTCTGGGACACTTCTTCCTTTTAAAGACTTGTTGCACAGTGTGAAGTGAGCTCTGGTTCACTTTTCCTCTTGCACTTGCCATGGTGCTTAGTTTTCCTGTGATTGTGAGATTAACATTCTCTGGAAATGTCCTAGTATTTGTTCATCAGGTTGTTAAACAATGAGCTTCTCAAGGGAAGAAATTTATCTCAGTTGCTTCTATATCTTTGGCACTCAGCGCAGGGACCAATAGTAGATTTAGTACATTTTGAACCAATTCATGAAAGCGCATATTAGTAATCCTTGCACATTCATTTCTTTAGTTTTTCCTCTGTGACAGTATGCAAGCTGCCCATCTTATCACCAGCCAAGGCACGACCTCCCTTTGCCCAGGAAAAGACTCTGCAGAACTTCTCACAGCTTCTGCTTCCAAGACCTGTCTACTGGAGCTAGGTTTTTGCACCTCTTCTGGGTACTGCACGGTGGTTTGATTTCTGATTTTTCTCTCTTCACTCACAATATGAGAACACAAGGATTAAGAGAAGCCTGTCATATCTCCATTATACACAGGTACACACACACCCCACACCACATCTCTTCCATTTCTTCTCCAAGCTGGGGAAGTGAGAGCTGCATAATAAGGGGGAGGGAGATGGATAAAGAAAAGAGCACTTTTATCTTATTTAAAATGTAGATCGAATTAATCAGAAGTAACTCAGGCTTTGTTGTTGAGCAGCATGACACTGGAACATTCTCTTCTGCCTGGCATAGGGAGTGTCTCTTACAGGTTAGGTCAGCGGGTTACAGGGAGCTGTGCTGAGGGTGGAGTGTGTTTTCGCTCTGTGCTGACTGGACACGGACACACACAGTTCCCTGATGCTCATGGTTTTCAATGTGCTCTAATAACTTATATATATATATATATATATATATATATATATATATATATATATATATATATATATATATATATATATATATATATATATATATATATATATAAGTTATATATATATATTTACTGGTGCAAAAATCAAGCAGTCACTATGCATGGTAGTATGTAAAATCCTATGGCTTCTAATCTCAAAATAATCATGGAAGTCTACTGACATGTTCTTTCAATGGTCCTTCTTTTTTGTTTATTTCTTTCTCTTCCCATTCCCCAGAGAATAACAGAACAAATATTTGGTCTCTCTTTGGAGTTGATGAAAATAATATGAAGTAGGAGCCAAGGGCTCTTGGGTGAGTATTATTTCACCATTGATTAGTGATGTAAACTTGCAGAAGTAACACAGTTATTCCGAAGCAGTTTTCTTAGCTATAATATAGATTTAAAATCATATGTATCACAGTGGACATAGGACTGGAAGGACTGCAGAGAAAGAAAAAGACAACACTGATTCCTGGTAGGTTTATCCTCTATCCTATTTGTTTCCTTTTCCTCCCTTCTCCCATATTTACCTTTCTTCCTTACCTGTTGGTTCAGTTGTTAATGGGCTGTGATTCCAAAACTATTGGATATATAGGAAAGATGAAATGCAAGGTATCCAGGTTCTAGCCATGTTCCTGGGAGAGGAATCATAAACTTAAGGTGGTAGGGAGTATGTCTTGGTGTTTTCTCTAAAGCTCACCATTAAATCTAATAACAGGATTTTTGGGTAGATTTTAAAGCTTCATCGTTTTAGTTTATTCTCTGTCCTTTGAAATCACTAACCTCAAGAAAGGTATCTGACTTCTTCTTTAGACCGTAAATCAGTTTCTTAACTCTGGCTGCTCATTTGCATCATCTCAAGCCATTTGTAACAATTGTTATTATTTTTAATTTGGAGGCAGACACTTTTTATTAACTGATCAGAGTATAAAAATACCCTCAGTTTATCTTTTTAATAAGTCGATTGATTTGGTCTGTCCTAGTGCTAGCATCTCCACCTTTCACAAAACAGGTGGTCTTTTTATTCCACCTTGTGAACAAAATACTGTAATTCCAAAGGCCACAGGAAGTTGTTTGACTCTTTGGAGTGTTTTGCAGCAGTGTAGGTCTCACAAATCAGATCTTCCATGGAGATGGTGCCATATTTACCAAGAGATTGAGCAATTGCACTGTCTGTCAAGGCAGTTCACGTTGATTTTGCTGTAACCAAGCTTGTAGATTATTTTACTTACTGACTTCAGGTTTGGGTAATCCCATGCAGTATATGTTTCCTCAGTCCTCAGCATGTTAACTGAAGCCCTGTTAAGCCTACCAAGGGCAGTGTTGAAGGAGGGGGAGGTGAAGAAGCTGCAATGACTTGTGGATCTTTGGTGCACAAAAGCTGCTGGTTTTCTTGCCCTCTTACCCACTGAAATCTCAGTTGTGCACATGTCTGTCTATATTCCTTGTGTGATAGCTCCTGGCTTTTCCATACATGAGCTTCCTCTTTGCCTTTGGAAGCATCTTTTGGGTGAACTTCTTTCTCAAGTACTCTGCTTTTGGCTCCGTGAAATGCCTTTGCTTTTGTTTAAGGGTTTTCATCAGAGCAGGAATTATTTTCTTCTTTTGTTTTGGCTTCCTCCATGGTTCCAGATGGAAAGGAGAGCAGTTTTTCTTAAAGGTTCTAAAAGTGCACAGACACTAGGGCTCTAACTTAGACTTGGTGGATAAAGATGCAGGGATAAGGCCCTTGTGTTAGTATAAAAACAAAATTCCTTGGGTTGTTAAGAGCTGATTGCAAACCTTAGTCTAAATCATGTCACGTGACTGATGTTCGTGGATTGTCTGATTAGTGTATAAATACTTTAAAAATGGAATAAATGAAGGCAAATTAAATTGATAAAATGTATGAAGGACATATATTATTTAAAACAATATCTATAAGTTTTATGACAAGATCCCCAAGACAAAACAAACAGATACAAAATCCATGAATGTGAAATTCTAAGGTGCAGAGCGAACCACTGTCTTTTAAAGAACCCAGATCGGATAGCATTGGAGAGGTTGGGAAATGGATTCAATGAAGGAATGAAAACCTGCATATTTGTTTCTAATTAGAGATGTCTATCATAGAATCACCATTTCTGAATAAGAAACTAAAAATAATACAGATATGAATGCTAAATTCAAGGAAGCTCCTAAAGAAGTGTATTTATTGGTGTAACTTGAGATATGAATTCCTTGGAAACTACCGGTATCTATTTAGTCAGAAATGGAAAAGTGGTATCAGATAAAGCCTATCCTCCGGGGAGCCTCGGGATTGTGTCTGGTACCCAGATTGAGGATAAGACCTCCTCCCAGCCAGAGGGCCATCCTCCTAAGTACTCACTTGGCAGGCATCCTGGAAAAAGGTAGTGTTGTTCAGGCTAAGTTACCCTTCTCAGAGATCTCTATTGGACATGATAAAAAAAGAAAAAAGAAACAAAGAAAAAACTCAAATCACAAATTGTATACAATCTAATGTACAGTTTAAAAGATTTACCAGTGAGTATATAAGCGTTGTGGGGGACAAAAATGGTAAATTAAAAGAAATTAACATAATTTATAAAAATAAACAATTGTCTTCACTAATGCCAAGAAATGAGAATAAAACTTTTCTCAAGTAGACAATTTTAACATGAAAGTCAGTAGAGTGAGAATTAATCTTTGCCAGCTAAAACATTTACTTCTTTCAGCTTTTAAATTGTGCCATTACATACTTCTATTAAATAAAACATTATTTGAAGTAGGTTTAGTCACAGAATATGAGAGAAATACATGCAAATTGAATCTGATCAGGTAAAGTTATCATTACTGGGTGTAAGAATGACAAAAAATTCCTAGGCACAATGCTATGCTTACACAAGTGGGACTATAAAACAGAAAACATTTAAATATTGCATTGGATAAACTTCCTTAAAAGGGGAGAGGATATGCAAGAACAGCTGATGGCCTGTAGTCACAGTATTTATATTTATATAATCATAGTCCTTTTAGGGAAAAATACTGTTTAAAACTCATGAACTTCATTGGAGAAAGAAGTGAGATGTCTACTTGGAGTAAGCATGAGGTGAGACTATACAGTGCTTCTGGGCACTTTGCTAACATGGGAGCCTTCGACATTAGCCCTCAAGCTATCTTATTTCAATAGTCTATACATAAAGATAATTCTTTGTACCATGTACCATGTACCATGTGGTACAAAGTCAGCTAGCAATGGAGCAACATTGAGTTCTGTTTCATAGATGGCTCTGATTGGAAATTCTGACTTTTTTCTTTTTCTTTCTTTCTTTCTTTCTTTCTTTCTTTCTTTCTTTCTTTCTTTCTTCTTTCTTTCTTTCTTTCTTTCTTTCTTTCTTTCTTTCTTTCTTTCTTTCTTTTTCTTTCTTTCTTTCTTCTTATTATTTTTCTAAACTAACCATCACCAGGCACAGGCATAATATCAAAGTCAATTCTCTCTGAAATGCTGAATATAGGATAGACATTGTTGGAAGGGAAAAACTAATCCCCTAGGATTCCCGAGAAAATTTGGCTTATGATTGAGGGGAAAATGAATTCACTTAGTTTTTGTAAGCAAGTATCTTTCAAATGTCTGATCAGTGCTGTATTCAGGAGGTAAGATGAAAGCAGTGATATCACTAGCTACATGATTTATGAAGAAAGTGGAACTCAAATAGCCACTTGGAAAGATGGATTTTGAACATTTCACTGTACCACATTGTATGGTATAGGAAGATTCTGATTAATTCAAAGCAGAGATGGGAAACAGCAAGATTAATTCAGCAGAAGCACATAAAAATGTCTATAAGATTCCTATTTTGTATAGTATCTCCACAATCTAAGTGCTAGAACAAACAAAAAGTTTACTGTATGTGGTAGAATGCTTCCTGATTCTACTGTCTAAGCAAAAACAAAAAAGTAACTATATAAACATGAAATGGAAAGAAAACATGAAAAACACCTGGCATATTGAAGTGTTCTTGGGTTATAAAGTGTCTTCAGACATACGAGGTTTCAAGTTGATGAGGTGAGCAGAGATAGGTATTAGTTTATTCTCTAAGATGATAAAGATAAAAATAGTGACAGGGGCAGAAGGACCCCTAGAGGGAGAAATTCTTTTAAAAATTATCTTAAGTGTTTCGGTGTCTTGTTTTTCCAAACAATATATTCATTCTCTGGGAGAAAACAGTCACTGAGGAACACAAGGACAATAACATCGTTAGTACCATCTGCTTGCATTATAATAAAGGTGAACATTCTGGAGCAGGTGTTTGGTCTTCAATTTGAGCTTCATTCTTTCAGAATTGTTCTGTGACAGTGGAAGTAAGATTTGAGAGCCCAGAGAAAAGAAGAATCGGTGCTATTAATTTGAGCACTCACTTGAAGTAAGTGGCTAGCCATAAGGAGAGATTTTTAAAATGTTATTTTTATTTTGTTTTTCTTTAAATTGTTAGTTAAGAACCCACATGCATCTTCACAGTATCTACAAACTGAATAATACATTGGAACATTTTCCATTCTTATTAAGTATAAAAATTTTTCATTCCTTTTAATGTTTACCTTTTTGATCATTGTAATGGTCTAAATCCATGAAAAATAATGCGTGCTTTAGAAAGCAGCAGGAAGTGGGCAGTGTTGTCATGTCCTTGCTGTAGACTGGTGAGAAAGGCGTTGCTAGTGTAAGTGATTAACTTCCTGCCTGATTGCAGGAGGATGTGGCAGGGTGGATGCCGAGCCACCTTAACTGCGACAGCACAATTAGATGCCCAATTAATTCTAACTGTAGCAAAGTGCTGGGTCGTATTTGATCACACAAATACATTTTCTTTTCTTTTTTTTATTTAAAGAAAGAAAGAAAAAAAGACAAAACAGAAAAAAGGTAGAGGTAATACATAGTTTTGAAGAAAAATATTAACACTAAGAAATTACTAGTTGAGGAGTTACATATTGTCCTCTTAGAAATAGTTGTTCAAGTTACAAAATCAAAGGATCAAAGGTGGACAGATCCTCAAACATCAGCAGTGCAAATCATTCTGTTCAATGATCTAATGAAAACTTAGTAGTATGGTCATCTATCTTACACACTTAAACATACATACAGTTATATCCTTTAGAGCACTTTCCCTCCCTTACAAACACATTTTCTATGAATTACTACTAGATGCCTTTGCCCTTCATTCTCCTGACACCCCAATAATTAAGTAGATGGTACCATGTTCTATTTCCACTCACTCATTACTCAGTAGTAATACATGTTGATTTTGTTTTACTGTTGCATGATGGGACAAGACCTTCCCATTGAACACTGAAGAAAAGGATGTGAGACATTCAAAAATCCTGTGTGTTTAATGAACTTGGGAAATAAGGAGGGAAAAACAAGAGGCTTCACTGTGGGAATTTGTAGGGAGCGGCATGATAGCCTCACTGCTGCCGCCCCATCCCGCCCTCCTGTGGGCATTTAGTGCATCTGCCTACATTGCCCATGATCCTCTCTGCCTGGCCGGACATGACTGCGACCTATCCAGTCTCTTCACAA
>PVJX010040789.1:0-15009 GCA_004027295.1 Dolichotis patagonum | reverse complement strand
AAAGGCTTTCAGTTTTTGACCATTCAATATGATGCTGGCTGTTGGTTTGTCATAGATGGCCTTTACCATATTGAGATAAAGACCTTCTATTCCAATTCTCTGTAAGGTTCTTATCATGAATGAGTGTTGGACTTTAACAAAAGCTTTTTCTGCATCTATAGAGATGATCATGTGGTTCTTGCTTTTGGCTCTATTGATATGGTGGATTACATTTATTGTTTTGCCTATGTTGAAACATCCCTGCTTTCCTGGGATGAATCCTTCTTGGTTATGGTATATAATCTTCTTGATGATTTGCTGCATCCAGTTTGCCAATATTTAATTGAGGATTTTTGCATCTATGTTCATCAGGGAGATTGGCCTATAGTTCTCATTTTTAGTTGAGTCTTTCTTTGGTTTTGGTTCTAGAGTGATATTTGCTTTACTTGATCAAATATTCTATTATTATATGCTGATCAAAAATAATATGAAATTTTAAAAAGTTGACTAAACACAGATAGAAACAAGAAAATTAAAAAAATTATCCTGCAACCAATCAACAGAAAGGAGATGAAGCAGAAACAGATATATATTGAGATTTTACTCCATTTTACCTACCCTTAGTGTCTCCCAATGTTAACAAATTACACATCTGGAAAAGCACAAAAGAAGTAAGGGTATAAGGATCACTATAACAATTTGAATAAACCTATAATGTATTGCCTAAGAATCCTTAAATAATTTAGTAATACTGGTAGATTTTAGACAATCAGGTTCCAAAGTGCAGTACCACTTTACTATCAATTTAGAAAACAAAATTTTTGGATTGTAATATGACTAGAATAAAGCTGTTCCAAAGGTAAATGAAAGAGCAAATTGCAGTGAACAGTAATATGATATTATATAATGGTAAATGTTAGTTCACATGCTGTCAAGTAATAATGATGTCATTATATTGATATTTCAGAAGTAAACAATATTCATATGTTCATTGAAATATTAAAATATGAAATTGAATCAATACTGAATACTAAGAGTTGATTACCTGTAAGTGAATCAGTAAGGGTAATTAGATAGTGGAATTTTTATTTAAATATGCAAATTGATTCAGAATGTTCCTGCTGAATTGATAAATAAATCACCCTGCTTTTTTGTACTCCATGTTATAAGACATACCACAAAATGTAGACTGTGTATGGTAGTTTTCTATCATCAACTTAATTGGTATAAACTATCATTACAAATAATACATTATTAAAATAATTGGTGTTTATAAAATATATTATTAATGTTCATAGGTTTATTAATATTTGCATAAAATTAATCTTTGTATTACTCAATATGTTTATCTGGTAATTTATATTGTACAAACAGTAACATTAATCACATTCATTAAAATTATTAATTCAAATTTGGACTTAAGATGCAGTATACACTTTCCAACTCCTGATTAAATTTGTGGATTCATAACACTGTGCAAAAGTAATTTCACTTTTCAAAAACTGTACAAGTGATAGTTTCAGTGTGATTTGAAATACTTTTTCTCTTTTAATTAATTTCTTCCTGGCTTTATTATTGATGTGACAATAGGCCATTCATCATTCTCAGTAAGAATAGATCTCTGAATGATATGATAAAAGACTTGTTATTTCTTCCTTGCTGATTAGATTAGTTGACAGTGCAAACTGCAGTTAGCTTTTATGATCTAACAAGATAATACTTAAATAAAGATCTAATGTACCTTATTGATTTAATATTTGATATTTGAAACCTTGATGCCACTGAGGATCATCAGTATCCCATTTGGTGTTTTAGTTTAGTATTTTCAAGTAAATCCTTTAATCAGTACCATATAAATGGTATATTCGTTGAAATAAGGAAAATAGTTAAAGTTTTAAAAAGTTCATGCCAAAACCCTTGTAATTAACTTTTAAGAAAAAGATATACCAAGCTGGGGATTTAGCTCAGTGGTTTAAGAGCTTGCCTGGTAAATGCAAGGTCATGAGTTTGATCCCCGGAAAAAAAAAAAAGGTCCTAAAAGATCAGGACCCTCTAAAGCTAATGTTGATAAACTTTGCTAAATTTGACTTCTCTTTTCATTTTTAGGCTAAATATAATTTTGGGGGGGTGTACTGAGAATTGAACTCAAGATCTTGCACTTACTAGGCAGGCACTGTGCCGCTGAGCTCTATCCTGGCCCAATTATAAATGCTTTACAATTTACTATTAAATGTATTAAATATATTTTCAAACTAACTGGATGACACGAGTGTGAATGTTCTCTATAACACTAAAGGCAAAACAATATGTTTTGTGACAGAATTATTCCACAAAGGTAGCTTACATAAACAATTTTAAGACTTTATTTTCCATAATAGCAGCTAGAGGAATGTTATCAATTTCACTTCCCAGAAAACATAAAATGGAAACTACTTAAGAACAAAATAATAAACAAAATTTAAAAGCTAATAATTTCAAAGAATTTGAAAACTCCCCAAGAGAGTCATAAGAAACGTAACTATATTCTAAGATAAGAAAGGCAAATTATGGCCTTTTTGACTGAGTATAGGGAAGAGGAATTTGAAAAATAAAAGGTAATCAATGCTTTATCAACAAACAATTCTAGACCATTTACTTTTCTACATTCATTAAGATTAATTTAGACCCATATCTTAAAAAAAAATAATATGCCTGAGTGCATATTTTGCTAAGTGCAAAGTCCTTTGAGTTGAATTCCACACAATTGCACACACAAAAAACACACATTTTAGAGATCTTCCATACAGCACATGTGGATGTATTTCATTCCTTTGCAATGTCCACAAATAACTCCATTTTCTAAATACAAAAAAATATAGCAAGTTTACTAGTGTGTAATTATTGTGTACTGTATATTTTATTTAAAATGAAGCTAGCTGTACTATTAGCCTATAGATATTTTTTCAAGTGTTTCTGTAAACACCTAAGGTTGAAATTTACAAAGAGAATGCAACCTGACAATTACCTTTTAAAGCAATACTTTCACATTTTCTCCAAATCATTTGCGTTTTTAGAGAGAGGAGAGGATTTCCCACGCAGTATAGGGGCACCTATTGAGTTTACCCACTGGGTTTGAAATGAGGCAGGAAGTTCCTTCTGTGGCGACTTTAAAAAAGACTCCCACACAGCCACAGAAATTACACTTTAGAGAGGGCAGTGAAGTTAAAGGGTTTATAACATTCACTTTGGAGGACAGAGGTACAGCATGTCTGGAGGGCCTCACACAGGCACCAAATGCCCAAAATTCAGTCATGACAACCAGGCAGAGACTAGAGCAAGGACCCACGTGTCAGGGTCATTATTGAGGAACGGGGGTGGCAGAGTGAAAAGGAGAGAAGCAGTAAAGTGAGGGGAGCATTACAGGGTTTACATTTGAATATTTATGTTGGAGATATGTGCCTAGAAATGGGGAATAACAGGTGAAAGTTCAAAACAAGTCGAGAAAGTGGTGCCAGCACTTAGGGACACATAATAGCAAAATATAATAGCTTTTACATTACATCTAGGTCTCTTTTAATATTGCAAAAATCTTACATTGGAACTTAACTAATAGCTGAAAACATTGTCATGATTCTTAGGTTGCCATTCTATAGTTTTGTGCATGATGTCTCTTTAAGTGTATTGCCATCACTTTTCATGCTCTTGTCCAAGTGTTTACTGTTAATTATCATTGATTTTTCAACACTTTCCATTATCTCTATGCAATTCATAAGACAAATTTCAAAGATGTAATTGCCTGATTGTACAAATGCATGATTATTTGGAGATACTAGTGAACCAGAACTTCACAGTATCAGACTGATAAATTTCTGCTCAATCCTATTTATTGTTAAACTGAGTTTTTGGAAAAATCATGTTTCTCAGTTCAGTGAAGACCTGCATTAATAATCAATAATTAGTATTAATGTCAATATCATTTACTAACATACTGATCGGCTAGTTACTGAGTTAAATAAGAGAACTGATAGGTAAATTAAAATGAAAAAATATGTACGATGTGAAGTCAAGAATGGCAAATATAGCAGCTAATCAAGACAGTAATAACTGTGCTTCAGAAGTTTTCTAATTAAATCAAAGATGCTACAGCAGAGCCTCTTAAGAAAGAAACCAGACCTTTTATAAATCCGAGCAATCCCACTGATTCTGTTCTACTACAATAAAAACTACCAAAGAAGTTACAGATCTTTGTCTTTCCCTCAATTTTGCAATTGATTGGTTTTAAATCTATTCACTTCAATTTTCACTTTTTAAGTTCCACTGACTAAAAGAGAAGAAAGTATAGGGGCTTAGAAACTGAACCTTTAATCTTTCATTAGCAATCAAATAATTTTATGAAATCAAAAGACATAATAAGCATACTTTAAATCCAATACATTCATTTTAAGTTTGATTTTTAAACATTCACGATTTGTTGAATATGACCAAGATTCAACTATATCTAAAAATTGACTTTCTGAGAAATAGGCATAATTTATTAAAGTGTCCTTTCAACTTCTAAATTTAAATTTTAGAATGTTATTTTATTTAACATCTGAATTAATCTGATTAACTTAACATACTTTACCTTTCACCATAAAGTCTCTGTTTTGATCTGAAATAAATTGGCTCTCCATATGCCAAAGACTAAAACTAGACCCATGCCTATCACCATGTACTAAACTAAAATCTAAATGGATCAAAATCTAAATATTAAAACAGAAACACTAAATCTGTTGGAAGACAAAGTCAGTAAAAAATTGAAGACATAGGGGTAGGTAGAGAATTCGTGAACAAGAATCAAACCGCATGGAAAATACTTCTCAGAATCAATAACTGGGATCGCATCTTATTAAAGAGTTTCTGCATATTGAAAGAGATTCCCAGCAGAGTGAAAAGAAAACCCACAAATTGGGAAAAAATCTTAATGGATTGTCCCTCAGACAAAGGGCTTCTGTCTAGAACTTATAAAGAATATTTAAAAAGACCCTCGAAATGCAAAGAACAAATCCAAAAATGGGCATCTGAAATGAATACACAGTTCTCAGATGAAGAAATATTAATGGTAAATAAATACAGGAAAAAATGTTCATCAACATTAGTCATTAGGGAAATGCAAATTAAAACCACACTGAGATTCCATCTCACCCCAAAAAGAATGGCCAGGATAAAAAAAAAAAAAAAAACTATGAACAACAAATGCTGGAGAGGCTGCGGGGAAAAAGGAACTCTTCTGCACTGTTGGTGGGAGTATAGACTGGTGCAACCACTGTGGAGGTCATTCTGGAGATTGCTCAAAAAGCTGGGTTTGGAACTGCCATTTGATCCAGCTATTCCACTTCCAAGCATATTCTCAGAAGAACTGAAAACATACCACAGTGATACATGTAGATCCATGTTTATAGCAACACAATTTGTAAAAGCCAGATCTTGGAAACAACCTAAGCGCCCATCAACTGAGGAATGGATTAAAAAGTTGTGGGACTTTTATACAATGGAGTACAACTCAGCTATAAAGAATGATCACATTGAGATATTTATAAGTAAATGGATACAACTTGAGACCATACTCTTAAGTGAAATAAATCAAACTTACATGTGTAAATACTGTATATAGTCTCCCTAGTATGAGAATTGCTAAGAGTACATAAGATTTTGATGTAATCATGATTTCCCATTACATAGCTTTGAAACCTTTTAATGTTTTCATTCATAGGTTGGAATGTTTTTATTGTTTTGTTTGACTTTATTACGTGTGATGGTAGGAACAGCTGTTCTGAAGAAAACAAAACATTATGGCAATCATTGTTGATTTAATATTGTCTTGCTTTGAAGTCCTACCATGCTTTTATTCTTCTATTACCATTGGTTCTATCATGTTGTGTCTTACTGGGATTTTAATATATGTGATAGTTTAAACAAATTTTTTATGTAAAATGAGATATTATAGTAGCCATTGTTCATTTTCTGTTATTTGCTTCAGAATACCCTGTAATCCTTTCATTCTTTTGAATGGTTTTATACTATTTTGTTATGTTTGAAATTATTGTATTTGAAGCCATGCTCAACTATTGCAAAAAAAGAGACATTATGGTAGCTACTGTTAATATCTGGTTGTCTTGTTGTAAAGTGCTGTGTTGCTTATGTTGTTCTGTTCTGATCTGCTTTGTTTTGTCCTCTTTTGTTTTATTCTCTTTAAAATAACAAAAAGGGCCAGGCATTTACAAAGTGGTCTAAATGCTTGCCTGGAAAATACAAGGTCATGAGTTCAATCCCCAGTACCAAAAAATAAATAAATAAGTAAAATTCTGTTTTGAAATTTGGGGAAATACTTAATTTCTTTATTTCTTGTGATCTATAGTTTCATAAAATATGAAACTATATTAAATGCAAAATGATAACTCATGGAAAACATTCTGAATGCTGACTTTCAATTTTAATGATATTTCTTATGAAACATGTCATTTCATAAATTTGTAGTATTTATGCTTTTAGATAACTTCAAAAATTAACAGACAAATATATGATGTTAAAATTATAGGTTAGGTATAATTATTTGAAATATAATTTTTGTAAAATGCAAAACAATTAAATATCATGTTCAAGAAGTTGGTTCATTTTGGATGCTCATATGAAATATTTCTTTTATGTGAAAGAACATAAACATTTTCAAATGATAGTCCTATCATAAGATAGTTTTAAAATAATCTGCCACAGTACACTGTTAATAGCTTCAGAATTATGAATTTCTCAGTTTCAGCAAACTCAGCACACTTTAGTTTTAAAATAAAAGATATTAAATATGTACACAATAATTATAGGAAATAATGTTGATGCTGGTTTCTAGTTGTATCTTTTTATTAAATGACAGTTTGTTAATTATAAAACAGAATTTCCAATATTAACAGAGAGCATTAAAAGAGAATTACATAGCAATTAGTACAAATTGATAAACATTGAATAAATTAAACTTTATTATTATAATGAACGATGCCATTACACTATCAAATAATTTATATTATAATTTAATTGTTAAATCTTAGAAAATTATACATTTTATAGCTTTATTTTAATTCATTTTAAGAACCTAATCCAATAATTGTATTCAGAAAGATAAAGATTCATCACTTGACATGAGATTTTATTTCCACATTTTTGTCCCTGTTCAAATGTATGTAGGTATAAAAGAAAACAAGCTTGGTAGTAATAAGACAACATTGATGATATGGCTTAGGGCTGCGCTAATACTATAAAGCTATGACTGATGCCAAAAAGAGAACAGGGTTACTAAGTCCTGAATTTACAAACACCACTGCATAAACGTGCCATAGTCTCCCTGCCCGCTTGTAGTGGATGATAACCTGATCTAATGAACAACATAACACTGTGAGTGGCTCCTTGGAATTCAATTGTGTGCACTTTCCGAAGTTTATATTTCCTGCACTTTTTTGCATTTCTGGTCAATGCATTTAGTTTGTTTCAAAATCATTGTTCTCTTGAGCATAATGGGTGTTGATGGTCTGGCTAAACCTGGCTGTACCTTCTTCATGAGACTGAAGGATATTTTAAAACTGTATATAATATCACCACATGGTATTTAAAATATGATTATTTCATTCATGCATGTATACAAATATTAGTTTTTATGACTGTGGTATGGTATGATATGGGTTTTTTAATTTCATGTTTTGGTGTCATCTTTCTGGGATTATAGATGAAGAATAAATGCTTTTAATTCACAGAAAATCTATAAATTCCAAGTTTTAGCATGGCATGTTACTAAAAATATAGTTTTAGATCCTGATGTATATTATTAAGTAAACTAGTTTTATGACATAATCTTTTCTTTACTGCTTAAATGACTCCATTTAGTCTAAGAAACGATGAAGAAATATGCTGCTCACAAAGACCACTCAATGTATAAAATGCTAGAGAAAATGTTTTCTCAGTAATCAGAATCACAAAGCGAGATTCACTATGAGTCGTGTTTGTTACGATCCTATATGAAACAGATGACAGATTATTTGCATTGCCTTATGTTTGGTACAGATAATCAATTTTATACCAAATTAAATTAGAAAATATTAACTTAAAGATATAAATTGCTTACTTTATTTAATTCTTCTTGCCATCTGAAACATAAGGCATATTTTGAAATGAGAAATTCTTTTATGCTAAAATATTTTGCTATTAAATTTTGATTACACAGTTCAATTTCATTACCTATTAATTTGCTGAGAGTAAACAACAGAATGTTAGTCATCCTATTAATCATTAATCATAATTAACCATGAATATAATAAATGGCTCATCATACAGTGCTTATTTCACTTTACTACTATATATGTATATTAAAATAAAAAATCTAAGTATTTTTTAAAAGGTGTTTTTTAGATATTTAAATCAATTCCTCCAACCTATAGTACACACACACACACACATGCATGAATACACATGTGAACTTTACTTATATAAGTAATGAATGCCAAAGAAAGATTGATAAATGCCAAGTAAGATTGCAGTTAAGTGCAATCAAATGCCTACTTACTGAAGTTTCAGTAAACTGAGTTATTTAATGTCTTTTAAAATGAGTATATGAGTAAGATAATTGTTCTTGGAAATCATGCCAAAAGTGAGTTCTTCCCCTAGGGTTCTACTCTTGCTATCATCCTGCTTACAATAAAGAACACAACACTAGATTTAGGAGGAACTTCGGGTCTTTGTTCCCACAACTGGGGAAGCAGATATTCTGTATTTCCATTATAATACATTCAAAACTTAATTGTTCAGACCAAAATCATCACTACCATCACATTTGATTCACATCTACTCTCAGAAATTGTTGTGAAAATTTTCTCTATCATTTCATTTGATGTTCTATGTCGTATTCACAACACAATGTCTAGAAAGATGCTCTTTAAATTGGGGTATGATCTTGTAAACACTCTGCTCTTAATTCAACATAATTATTTTACTGAAACAAAAGACAAAATTGTTACACAGCCTATTGTCTGTGATTTTCCCCATTATCTCTTGTCTCAACGAGTTGACTTTCCTGTCTCCTCTCTCCACACATCACATGGCAGCCATACTGCTTCCTTCCGTGTTGTCAGTGACACATGGACTAACTTGGCACAACAGTTCCACTTGCTCCTCTAGATTTCATCACATCTTGTCATCTGTTCAGTGTCACCTTTTTAATGACACCTATTTCTTGGATTTCTAATAATAAATTTTTCTTTCTAACTGTCCATCTCCATTGCCTTTTCATAACTGTTTTCATGTTGCTAACATAATAAAGATATTTAATATGGATTTTTATATTGCACCTTGCTAAAATATAGAATTTTGTTTGTTTTTTAGCTTATTGTTCCTTTTATATTCAAGCAAACACAAATTAGAACAAACATACTCTTTTTTTCCTATTTATGATGCATCTCTATTCTCTAAGGGAGGGCTACAGATATTTCTGGCATATACATCATTGTTTCATGTGGACTGAAATATTACAGCAAAAGTTTTAAAACATGCTTCAAAAATGTAGTTTTATTTGCTTTATTTTGAGTTAACTGGTACACTGAAATAAATATTGCAAAGAGAGGCAAGTGAATATGGAGAAAAGTCACAAATTAGCTAAGGAAGAAAATAGCTTATGAGTGAAGAAGCAGGGAAACAGGAACAACAGAAAAATTTGAGAAATTTGAAGTTGTGAAGCACTTAAAATTCACAGGATGGGAAGGTAATGCTCCATATACAGTTGTTAAATTCTGTTGTAGATTTAAGTTCACTCAGAGCTTAAATTGCCTAAGTAATATTGAGTTTCTGAGTTGCTGGACTCCAGAACCATCCAAATACTACTCCTAAAGTTAACTTCACCTACTGTCATTAATTACCTTCATATTCAAGCCAGATTTAGGAAGATACTGTCTTCTGTCCACCTTCTTATGTACTACTGACAGAACAGAACAATTGCTATATGGAAAGGGAATAATTTGCAAACTTTTTGGTAGAGTAACTTCAGTGCAGGGTTGAAAGATGATCAATCATGACTACTCCTAGCAGTTAAAACCAAGTGTCTCTTCTGGCACCTGCAATACCAATGAGTTATAGAGGATTCTACATTATTTTAAATTGTAATGGAGACTTAGAAATGAGTATCATTTAAAATATGGGTGGACTATCTTTGTGACGTAAAAAATTGGCCAACATGATCATTCCACAGATAACAACAAATTTCAAGTTTTCTTTTTTTAATTTCAAGTTCTAAAGTGTGGGAGGTGTTAATCTTTAGATTACTATTTTTAATGTTGTATATTCATCCATGAATGTTAAATGACATGTCCAGGCCCTCAGCGTTCATGATTTTGAAAAAGATTTCAGATTATTTTCAGTAGTCAAGATATGAGAAAAACCTCAAGTGGACATGGTGGTGTATGTACATCTGCAGTCTTTGATTTTGGAAAATTGTGGCAGGAGGTTAAGATTGCAAGTTAAACCTACTAGACCCTGACTCAACAGGAAACAACACACAATTAAAATATAAATGCCTATTGCTGTATGAAGAAATAAAGGTAATGTGATGCATGTCTGTAATGTAAGTATATGTTACTATATACATATATAATGTGATATATATGCAATGAAAGATTTGCTAATTTTAGAAAGGCAGAAAATTTTGGCATAGAAGACAACATGGCTGAACCTGGAGGATATTATGCTGTGTGAAATAAACTCATTAAGGAAGAGAATTACTGAATCATTCCATCAAAAAAAAATAAAATTGTAACAGAGTAGAATGTTTGTCATAAACTGTGAAGAGGGGAATAAGGAAGTTTTTGTACAATGTTTATGTACGATGAATAAATTCTAGAGTTTTACTATATAACATAGTGATTATGCAAACAGTATTATATTGGGCACTTAAAATTTTTTGAGAGAAGGTCACATATTTTTTATCCCAGAATACACATGTGCAAAATAATAAGCAATAAAAAAGAATCAAAAAGGTCACAAAAACATTTGGAACACATTTATTTTTTTGTTTGTGGTTAAAATTTCTTGGGTACAGGCATATCAAAACTCATCAAATTATATTCAGGTAATATAGCTATTTTTAGTTTAAAAATGATACAGCATCTTTTTACCTACCAACCACAGTTTTTACACTTTCTATCTTATGATTTATATTGGGCTTTTTTGTTCCTGAGGTATGGGAAAACAAAAAACTTTTAATAAACATAAGGAATATATGCATGAAACAGCAACGCACCAAGCATACATGCCTGAAAACAAACTTAGCACACTGGGTATTTATAAACTTTATGCAACTTTCCTGTCAATTGTCTAATTCTCCCAATATAAAGGCTACCCTTGTCATGTAATTGAAAGAAATATAAAGGCAAAAGTGAGAGATTAAATATTATGAAGAAAACATGTCACCTAAAGAACATTATAAACTGTCCCAGTTATACAGAATCACTTATGATGAAATCAAAATCTAGAGCTGAACCATGTACATCTGTATGAGCAAATGCTACAAAAATGAACTCTAATTTTAACTAGACTAGAAGACTATCATCTAGCCAATAGAATTCTGTAATGCTATTTGTTACTATAACCACTGCTGGTCTACATTGAAATAGAGTTAATAACCCCGCATTACCTCCATGTAACAGTAATTACTGTGAACTGAGATATGCAATTCTAGTTTTGTAGGTAATTTATTTGATCCAATTTGAGGTCAGTCTCAGTATGCACATACATTAAGTGACTAAGGGGGAAAATAATAAATGAATTTCAAACAATATAAGAGAAGGATGTCTCAGTAAAAAGAGAAAGTGCTGCTCCTGGCACTCTAAGAAACAAAACTATGCAACTGATTTTGTCAAATTCACCAGAAGCCCTGACTTGATTCACTCTTCCTGTATTTCCCTATGACTAACTTGTGTCTGCACTGGATATTCATCAAAATCGAGATAAATCCAAATTCATGCACTAAATGATGTAGCAGCTAAACTAAACCACACCTCTATCCACCAAGCAATTGGTTTCCCCTCTGAATATCTTCTGTATCCCATGCCCTGTTCTAGCCACCCTTACGTGGTTTTATAATCAATTCTCCTCTTCGTAGAACTCTTGGTGTCCCTATTTATTTGTTTCAGCATTCCATATTCTAAACTACTTTTGAATTTTCTCCCCATTAGCTGAAATTTAATTGTTTATCCTAATATCGTCTCCCTTGCCTGCTAGAGCACATTCGTTACGACATGTGCTAAATAGCTACTCTACTAATTGCATACTCACCTTCTAAGGGTTGTAGCTTTGCCACTTTTCACCTGTTTCTACTCTCATTTTCTGTGGATTTTCAAATATCTCTACTTAGGGAACTGCTGAGTGTTTCATTTTTATTTCTTTATTCTGAATTGTTTCCATCCTCGTGATTATACTGATTTGCTGTGTCAATCATCCAACTATTTATACAACTGTTACAGAGTATGTGACTTTCAATAACAAAAAAAATGAAAGCAAACAAAACTATAACAATCAGACAATAGAAAAACTATATTAAATATTTTAACATCAGTATATCAGTATATGTAATTATTATTCTAATTCACTTGATGAAAATTGATAAAAGAATAGTAAATTTGTGTTTACCAACCCATTTTCCTTTCTCAAATGCATTGAGATATGCATGAAATGCAAGATTTATCATTTTAAGATAAGGTAATTTAATTTCACTTTATTTAATATTTTGAAATTTCTGTACACTTGATGGATTTACCAGTAGTTTAAAAAACAGCTTATTTGATATTATTTTGAAATGTTCTAATATTTTACTGCCATCTTTTACACTTTAGATGCTTTAATTTTGATTCTTTAAAATATGAATTTTTATAAGATAATAGATCCATTTATTCAGCTGAATATTCATCACTATCTTTTCACCTATTTACCCTGGACTGCCCCTTGTGAATTCTAGCTATTTTTACAAATTTTCTCTGTTTTGTTGCCCCCCTGCCAATTTTTATCCCTGCATTGCATTCACAACTAATTTTTTTTTAAATCAGTACCGGGGATAGAACTCACGATCACACGCTTGCAAGGCAGGCACTTACGCCACTGAGCTAAATCCCCAGCCCCACACAACTAAAATTTTGAGTGCAATTGAGAAAATAAGAAAATGTGAGAAATAATAATGCTTTCATTTCGTGACTTTTGGTCTTATTTCTAGATTTTTAAAGTTGTCTGCTAGATGTTTATAGTACGTGATTACATTCATTGTGAGGAGTTGGTGTATGTACACTGAGCATCTTAATTCTTTTTATGTCTTCCTCCTCTCTTTGCTCCCTTCTCCCATTATCTCTTGGTTCCTTGCCCATCTACAAAAGACCTTTCTGTTTTCTATTATCAATTTTTATTTTGCTCTTTAATTTTATTTGTATTTTGGGTTTCTCCTGTAAGAGAAACCATGCCATATTTAATAATGTGGGTCTGATGTGTTTCAGTTAATAGTATGGTCTTAAAGTGAATCTATTTTTCTAGGAAAAAAATGAAACAAGTCTGTCCTTCTTTATGTCAGTGCAATACCCCAATATGTAAAAATACCACCTTCTCTTTATCAACTCATCTGCTAACGAAGATATAGGTCACTTCTAAGATTTAGTTATTACCAGTTGCACTGCTGTGAATGTGGTTATATGTCACTGTAGAGGACTTCCTGGATCTGCAAACTAAAGGCAGCATTCGAGTTGTGAACTTTGACAGAGTTCATGTAAGATTCATTTTGTTGGATTTATGAGTAAATCCAACTTGCAAATGTTTTTCTGGAGTGGGACCCATTCTTGAGACAGGAATTGAATGTAATATACCTTTATTGGATGATCCAAAGAAGTATTTTTTGAATTGGCTACCATTCTATTTTTGATCTGCATATTGATATTAGCTTTTAATCACTGAAACAAAATATCCAACACTCACGAAATAAAGAAGGTGAATTTGTCTCATGGTTGCATGGATTCAATCCCCAGTCACCTACTGGGAAGGATATCACCATAGACATTCATGGTGGAATAAAGCTGTTTAGTTCATGGCACCCAGCAAGCAGAAACGGGAAGCACAGCCTAAGGGGAAGGAACTGGAGACTAGATACAGAACCCTAAATCACACCTCCATGACACAGCTACATGTCCTGAGAAATAGTGTGCATTGCTAATTCCCTAAGTGGCTGTAAAGCCAGTCAAATTGACATCCCAGACTATCACACTGTCATTCACTCAATTCAAAGTTTATATTTTCAGGTCACATTTAACAAATCATACATAAAGTATAAAAAAACTATTTTGAAGATGAATTTTTAACATTGGTGAGTGATCACATACTCATTTCATTTAAAGTTCAATGGCTATGTTTGTGCCAGACCACAGAGCTATGTTCCCCCGTGAAACGAAGCCCTTTGCCTCCATCTTTTCTTGACATTTACTTGAACCATATTCGCTGAGATATGCAGAGCTGGCTATATTGAAGCAAATGTTCCCTTAATTGGCCAAAACAATGTGATCAAGTCCAGCTGAGGTGCCAGTGTGTCTCACTGCAGCATGACGGTAATAATTGCTTCCCTTTCTCCCACTGATTGCTGGAATGGGTGCTTGAGTAAGAGCCTGTGAGTTTCCAGGGCTAAGACATGGGATAAGATCTCAGCTGAGGCCATGGGACTGAGAAAAAAATGATACCTTCCTGGCAGTGAAGGTGCTAGCTGTCCAAACATGAAGTTACGTGCTACACACTAACTGGGGAGTGTCTTCCTGGTGCAAGAGCACATTGTTACTCCTTTAAAAGTCATGCATGAAGAGTTTCCATCTCATGCACTCTGCCACGACCTTCCCCTGCTTCCCTGATTGGTATTAATAGAAGCCGTGGGCATTCTGCCTGTTGGTCCTTTGTTCCACTGAGAGCAACTGTTCACCCAGAGCTCCTTCGACTGCAGATCTCTCTCTCTCTCTCTCTCTCTCTCTC
>PVJX010040788.1:0-15009 GCA_004027295.1 Dolichotis patagonum | reverse complement strand
TTTTTTTTTTACAGCAATCTTTCACAGTATTTCTCCACCTTCCAGAAACATTGGTCTTTTATCCTGCTAATCACTTCTGGGGGTGTGCCTTGAAGAGGGCCTGGGGACCTGGGCTCCTTCCTATCCTTTTGCTTCCTGGCTGCTGGGAAGTGAATGGGCTTCATCTGCCATGTGCTGTAGTCATGATGTGCTGCACAACAGGGCCCAGGGGCCATGGTCTGAAACCTTTCCTCGCTTGAGTTGATTTGACTCAGCATTTGTCACAGCAATGGAAAGCTGACTCGCGTAGCCTATTTCTGTAGCTGCCATAGGGCTGGCTCATCATGGTACACAGCTTCCTCTCTCTCTGGGAGTTGTGGGCTGAAGGGAGCTGCTTCACTGAAAACTGTACTTTCCTCTGGGACATGTGGGTGCAGTCTTAGTTTAGTGACTTGCCGATGTGGAGATACCATGACATGGACAGCTGCTTCAGTTTGGCACCACTGAAGCTCCAGTCTCTGATCCAAGGCTGAGGCCACATAAAATCTGCCATGGGATTAACCTGTTGAGAAACTTAAAGTTCACAACAGGCTAGATAGGAGATGCTGACTTAGAGCAGGACTTCATGCTAGATGGAGTCAGCTGACACTGCTTAACTATAGAGATAACATGTGCAATGGCTGATACATGTGTCACTTTGAGAAGTTTAGAAGTTTAAGTGACTCAGCAGGGAGCCAGGGTCCTTACTTTGTAAACATCTTCAGCCTGTGCAAGAGCAGAGCACAGAGGTGGTCGGAGTGTTACACCTGCCCTGTGGGGGTGGTAGCCTACATACTATATAAGGGAGGGGAAGAGGCTTGTTCTTCCCCATCTTTTTGCTCTTGTAGGTTTAATGTCTTCTGCCACCTTGAACAGTTACTCTTGAGCCATGCTACCCTTACCCTGCCTTGGAACCAGATGATTACAGACTGAAACTTCTACAAACTGTGAGCTAAATAAACCTTTACTTCCTTAATTTTGGTTGTCAGATATTTTGTCTCAGTGATGAGAAAAGTAACTGAGACACATGGCAAGAGATAAAATTGCAATTATTATAATGAGCAGGAAGATTGAGATGGTAGCCACTTCTACTTCACAGAACTGTGGAAATGGTTCAAATCACACCTTGTTACAAGGGTCAATATGAATGCCTATCAACAAGGTTATTGCTTTATTAAATAATCTAAAGAAATCAAGATGGATGATCAGTAAGCCCAATAAAATGTCACAAATTTTGCCAAGTTTTGGACTGAATAATTTCTTAGACATTGACTAAAGGAGAGAGTGTTTCTTATGAGGAAGAATGCTGAAATAAGATGGCAAGTGTGTGCACTGAGATTCCAAGTTCTTTTAAAAATATCCCATTTACTTAGTACATTAGCTATTTTTCATTGCTGAAACAAAATATTCAACATCCAAAGTTAGAGGAAAGGATTTTTTTGACTCACAGTTTGTAGATGTTTCAGTGAATAGTCAGCTGGCTCCAAGGCAGGGTGGTATGGAGAAATGGTTGGCAGGTAGAAAGTAGCAAAGCAATAAGGAATGACTACATCTGTTTATACCCCATTTAACCAGGCTAGTTAGGGAAGGTAGCACTCATACCTTTAATCCTATTGCCCTGGATCTTAATATTGCATCATGAATCAATTCCAGCATCACACACTCTAGATCTAGCCACCACAGAAAAAGCCCCATCTATGACTGCATGAGGCTTTGGGGGAACATCTAGATACAAGCTATAATAATCAAGTAACTCTGCACTATGGAAACCCTGCATTGTGGAATGTGGACTACCTCAATATTTTAAAGACTACTGGACACAGGTTCCAAGTTGACACTGATATCTGAGACTAAAAGCATTATGATAGCTCTTAGTTCAAATGATGGTGCATGATGTTGTGTTAGTCAGGGTTTCATTGCTATGAGAAAAGGCTTTTGGGGTTCATTATTTCAGAGGTTTTGGTGCATAATCATCTGGTGCTGTTGCTGTGGTGAGACAGAACATCACTGAGGTAGGGTAAGGCAAAGGTAAGCTGCTCACCATTGCAGCCAGGAAGCAAAAAGTACAAAAGCCAGAAAAAAAAGGGAGCAAGGACTGGAATTCATCCCCAGAGTCACATCCCTATGATCTACTCCCTTCAACAAGGCCTGAACTGTTTCCACTCCCAGAGAATGCCATCAAAGTATAATCGATTGATCTTGTCAATTGATTAATCCTCTTAATATTAATTAAAGCCAGAGCCCTCATGAACCAATCACTTTCCAAAAGCCCATCAGTGAGCCTTTGGGACACTTGGATTCAAACTACAACAGTAGTTCAGATAATAAATGGAGTCCTGGCAGATTCTAGCTCACGAAGTGTCTATAAAGTGTGAAAGCAATCACTTCCCCATTTCTTAACTACTTAATTACAATGGACACAATTCTTGAACAATCAGTGGGTAAGAGATGAAATCAAGTAAGAGGTTAAGAAATATTTCAAATTAAATAATAATGAAAACATATTGAAAGTAAAAGACACTAAAATGGTGCTTAGAGACAGAATTTCTGATTTTAAATACTTATGTGAGAAATTTAATTTAAATTAATTAATTAACTAACTTTGGATTTTTCAGATAGGATCTTGCTATGTAGTTCAGGTTGGCCTTGAACTCACTATGTAGCCCTGGCTGGTTTTGAACTCATGGTGACCCTCCTGCTTTAGCCTCAGTGTTCTAGGATTATAGGTGTGTGCCACCACACACAACTGAGAAATTTTTTAAAAAGCTTTTTGGTATACATTTGGAAGCTGGTAGCATTCTCACACTGATTTCTTGGCCAGTGGATTATGAACGGTTATAAGGAGAGTCTGGCTAGAATTTTTAGATTACAGAATGGTTAGGGTATTCAGTTTATATCCTGACCAAGACAGTAAATAGGAACTCAATATTTTAAGCTAGTGTTGTTTCAGAGATAAATGATCTCCCCCTAAAGGCTTAAAAAATGGTAGCCAATAGTAAAGTTATTCCCATTTAATTCACTAGTTTTGATCCTACAAAAAAATTCTGTCAGACATAGAAACATCAGTTGCTATGCAGATATACTTTTCCTAGAACAGATTAACACACCCCCCAGAGAAATGATAGAATGAACATCTTTGTATACTTTCCTGGAGGGAGGTTCATAACTAGTTTTTACATGTGTGGATTGGACAACAGTGTATACTTTTATTGTCTTGTACTATGTTATCTTTTTCTCCATGATAAGATGGTTTGAAGGGACAAATTATCTGGACATTCCTTAAAGCTCTGCATTAGTATATTGTATGAATGAGATCATGTTAATCAGAGAATGAGAAGTAATGATAAACATATGAAGATACATGAGTTTCTCTTTATCTCCATTGGAGAATAAGGCTTGTAAGAGAAGAATTAGAGGGCAGATAAGGAGAGAGCTGGAGTATGGCTTATCTCTTTTTGGATTTCCCAGTGATGTGAGTCAAGAAATTATTTTTTTGAGTACAATACTAATCACTAGAAAATATGTTGTGGAAGGGGAAAGGGTGAATTGGGGAAGGCTGGCTGACAGGTACCAAAACCTAGTTAGATAGGAGGAGTTAAGTTATAGTGTTATGCAGCATGGCAGTTTAGTTTACAATTTACCAGCATTCTATAATAGTTTGCAAAAGCTTATCATACATTGTGTTAATTACTTTTCTCATTGCTAAGACAAAATATCCAACACCCACATGTTAAGGCAGGAAAAGTTTATTTAGCTCACAGTTTGAAGAGGAATGAAAACTCCATGATCAGCTAGCTTCAAGGCAGGGTGATACAGCAGACAGGGGTCACAGAGTAGAAACTGCTCATGGTGGGCAGAAGGCAGCAAAAAAAGCAAGGAATGGCCACATCTCTTTCTGTCCCTTGTATTTTATCCAGTTTACTCACCTTTAGAGTGGGTAGCACTCACACCCTTAACCCTAGTGCCCTTAAATCGTAGCATTGCAAGCCTAGGGTCACATGCTCTAAATCCAGCCACCTCTGAAAATCCCCATCTATGACCACGTGAGGGTTTGGGGAGACATCTAGACTGAAGCCATAACACACATTTTATAAAAAGCTGGTAGAAATGACTTCAGAGTTTCCCAGCAGAAAGCATAAATGTGTAAGAAGACAAAAATTAATTACCCTGACTTGATCATAACACATTATAGACATCTATCAAATTATCACACTACCCTCATATTTAAAATAAAATATTGGAGCTGTCATGTAGCTCCGGGCATAACATGTGTCTAGAATGTGCAAGGGTTTGGATTCAGTCCCCAGCACTGCCCCTCAAACATATACATAAATGCAAAGAATTTGTCCTTTTTATCACTGAACCTAGTTGAAGTTTTGTTATGTGTAACAACTGACAGTCATTGACAGCCTGTACAAATAGTTCATTTCCAAGGGAGGTAGATTCTTACAATAAGGTTGTATGTAGGTTTTTCTTCTGTAGGGCACACATATCTTAGAGATTATATCATTTTCATATGAGGTGGACACATATTCCTCACTCTGTCACAGAGAAATTTAAGCATGTTTCCTTATGCAGATTATATAGCTTGATTACCCACTGACTAAGAGAAATCGCTGTAGAGGACTACTTTTGATATCTTTGTATTGGCAAAAATTATTATCTCAGATCAACCATGCCAGTTAATAATGGTTGTTTCTGTAAACATTATCTTATATGTGAAAACTTATAACCTGAGCAATTGAACAAATCAACTCAATTATTAATTTAGGTATGTTAGTCAATGTTTACTAGAGTCAGATGTAAAAGAGTGCACAATGTCTGTCTGTGTGCTGGAGACCTGAAAGATCCAGTCAAGGGCTTGGAGCCCATGGCAATGTCCCCTGCAGGTCCGCATCAAGGATCTGTACCAGAAAGGCCCAAGGGCCAGGGATGGACACTGAGAAGTCTGTCCCAGCAGGTTAAAGATCTATGCCACAAGGCTGAGAGATCTGCACTGGAAGCCAGCAGACAACGTAAGATGACTGAAGCTCTCCTGAAGGAAGACAGCAGGCAAAGCTCTTTTGAAGAAAAACTGCTGAGAAACAGCTTCTTTAGGAAAATCAGCAGCATGCAAGCTTCCCCTCCTGTTCTCCTTTTATCCCATTCTAGGAATAGTCCTCAGGTGGGCCTTCCTCGCCCAGAGCCAAGCTGATTCAGCGCAGCTGGGAATTCCCAATCAAGTTGAACACTAACTCACTACATTGTGGGTACATGAAAGTTTATTTGGAGGGCTCATCAAAATGTCTACCTGTTTCAGATGGAGTTTAAATACAGAGATTTCTTTCTTTTTTATACCAGGGTGCACTTGATAATCTTTTCTCTAAAAGTGTTTTTCTCTTAGATGAGAAACCCAAAGTATTAATAAAGAACAAGATGAAAGACAATAAGGAAATAGATCTTTTATAAAAAAGAAGGTGACCAGCCAGGGATATAGCTCAGAGGCACAGCGCCTATCTGCCAAGTGTGAGGTCATGAGTTTGATTCCCAGTACAAAAAAGGAAGAGGACCAAGAGACGGAAGAAGAAAGGTAGGCAGAACACAGGGATGAAAAAAGAATTAAGACATGTTATGCACCTCCCCATGAGGAATGTAATTATTATGTACAACAAACATATGCTGATAAAAAAAGGGAAAAATTTTCTAAGTTAAAATTATTGTGGCCAATCTCGATGGCAGTATCCAGTTAACAGTTACAAAGAAAAAAGATTTATAATAGCAATCAAAAAGTGAAAATGATTATGACTAACTCTAAAATGAAACACGTGAATCTCTACGGAGAAAACTGCAAAATTCAGCTGAGATATAATGTAAGAATTTGAATAACGTAGACACCTGTTGGGGTGGCAGGGGCTGAAGGGGTATTTTCACAGGTGAGCCCCCCCCCCCAGGAAGAGAAAGAACATGGAGCCGACATCAGCAACGCAGACAAATGTCTTTACTTTTTTGGCCGATATATACTCGCTTCCATTCTTGTATGCGGGCATAACCCTGCAGCACATGCCTGGTTGTTTAGATCCTGCTTGTACAAATGTATCCCGCTGTGCCGCTGTGCTGAACAGTGAGTTATGTCCTTATGGGTCCCCAAACACCCCAGGCTTCGAAGCAGTCCAAAGTGGCTCCCCACAACACCTAAAATATTTCTGAAGAGAAATATGATGTGAAAATGTCAGTTCTTCCTATTTTATTGCTTATGCTACTGTGTTGACTGACATTAATATTGATGTTTAAAGATTCTATTTATTCATAATTAATGTAAACATTTAAATATATACCATTGATTCCCAAGAGTCTACAAACTCACACTCTTCTTCACATCACATTTACTTCTTCCCTCAAGGCTGATGACCCCCCCCGCCACCTCTACAGTCCATGTGGATTCTTCAAGCCTGTGCCATTTTGAGCCATTTTTCAGAAAACATGCTTGTGTTCTTGGAAATGTATTTGTTTGTTTGTTTTAAAACAAAGCTCCTTAAATGTACTATGGGCTAAAAACTCCCACAGGAGAGTTCCCTCATCATCTCTGTAAGATATAGAACTTATGAGTGTATAGCAGAGAAAACAAAAAGTAGTCAGTTCCTCCATCAGAGTCTTACGGTGTCCAAATATTTAAAAAAAATTTAAAAATCATTTTGAATCCAAAAATGAAAACATTATGAGAACTAACATTTGTGCTCAGGGGTCTTGGTTTTAATTGTGTTGAGACACTTTTAGATAATCAAGTAGAGCTGTGGAGTAGATAGCTGTCTATGTAGTCCTAACGCCAGAGCTTTAGAAATAAATGAGAGAGCAATCAGGATAGAGTTGGTATATTTTTTTTAACTTATTTTTTAAAATTTTATTTTGAAGGTAGTAAAATACATCAGAACAAGACAGAACAAAGCCAATCAAGACAATGCAGTGAAATTCATAGAACTTCATAGCAGGATACCAGGATAACAGTAATACGTGCCATAGTGTATCTAGTTATCTTCACAATAGTTATTGATTCAATTAAGTATAGTGAAATAAAACCCAAAACAGAACATTATAAAACCAATTGAAAGAGAATATTGAGAGTCTGCAGGAGAGTGGGGATTGCTGAGGTGAGTTCCGGTGCCCCAGGAAAAGTTGGGGACCTACAGTTCCGGCACTTGAGTTTCTGGGGAGCTACCAGGGATGCTGGACTGGGCCTAGCAGATTCCAGGGCCTCAGTCAACCATGCCCAGTGGCCTCCTTTCAGTTCAGGAGGTGGAGACCATGCACAAGGACTCTGGGCTCATTTGGGCTGGCTTGGGGAAAGCTTAAGACCAGCACTGCCAGTGGTTGAGTTCATATCCACCCACCTAGGACAGGGGATTGTGCCCCAGGGGTTCCTTCAGCCCCAGTTCTCCATGCCCAGCTTCTGCCTCTCAATTTAGGGAGCCAAGTGCCTGCAGGGGAGCTGAGACTGCTCCAGGAGCTGAGGGTACAGGAGGTGATTTGCCACATACCCAGAGGAAGCTTTGGAATACCACTGAAACCAAGGAAATAAGGAAAAATGACAAAAGGAAAGACCACAAGGCAGGCTCAAATCTCCAGCCCATCCCAAGAAAGCGTAATAATAATTCAACTTCCTCTTTTCCTATCTTTACTCTTTTGATTTTATTTCTCTCTCTTGTCTAATTGCTCTGGCTAGTATTTCCAGTACTATGTTGAATAGGAGCAGTGTTAGGGGACATCCTTGCCTTTGCCTGATTTTAAGGTAAAGGCTTTCAGTTTTTGGCCATTTAATATGATGCTGGCTGTTGGTTTTCATAGATGGCCTTTACCATATTGAGATAAAGACCCTCTATTCCCATTCTCTGTAAGTTTCTTATCATGAATGAGTGTTGGACCTTATCAAAAGCTTTTTCTGCATCTATAGAGATGATCATGTGGTTCTTGCTTTTGGCTCTATTGATATGGTGGATTACATTTATTGATTTACGTATGTTGAACCATCCCTGCATTCCAGGGTTAAATCCCACTTGGTTGTGGTGTATAATCTTCTTGATGATTTGCTGCATCCTGTTTGCCAATATTTTATTGAGAATTTTTGCATCTATGTTCATTAGGGAGATTGGTGTCCAAGTACTTATTGCTCTGAAGTAAATATGTAAGAGTAGGATTGGTTAGTCATTTGTTAAGTTTCTGTACTCTGGAGTTTTAAATATTTGAGTTTTTCTAGATTAAGTGTTATTTGCATGTATAATTTAATTTTGTTGTGAGCAAAATCACAATTTGTAAGATTTAATTTTTTTTTTTTTTTTGGTACCAGGGATCGAACTCAAGTAAGATTAATTTTTTTTTAACTTAAGAATCTTGTTTCTTGGCCCAACATGTGGTCTATATTGGTGAAAGTTCTATTAGCCTCTGAAAATAATGCATATTTTGCAGTTGTTGGGTACTCAGTTCAGTGGCTGTCAATTAGGTTAAAGTGGTTGCAGTGTTTATCAAATTTGTTAAAACTTTTGAAATTAAGTTTATTGGTACCATATCTATATATATATATCACATTCATTGTATGGTATTGTACCTGTACATGACATATCTTGATTCCTCTTTTTAACTATTCCCCTCCCCTCTTCAACCCCTCTTCTTCTCCTTACTTAGAAAGCTTTGTTTCCATTTTTCCTTCTATTCTCATTGTTTTCTTTCCCTTTCCTTCCTCCCTCCAGTTCCCCTTCCTATTTGAGCAGTTTTTTCTATTTCACAGTATCTCTTTCACAGTTTGGTTCTTATTTATTCTTTCAGTTTCTCACAACACAGACAATGTGATATTTACACATGTGTGACTGATATATTTAATTTAATAAAATGGTCTCAATGTGTGTCCTCAAGAAGTTTATCCTTTATGGCTGAGTAATACTTCATTACATTAAAAAACATCAAGTCTTCTTTATCTGTTCATTGATTGATGGGCATTTGGGTTATTTCTAAGATTTACCTATTACCAACTGTTCTATAAACATGGGCGTGCATATATCACTGTGGTATAATGCTTTTAAATCTTTCAGGAATATATCAAGAAGGGGAAATGGGATATCTAGTCCTATTTTTTTGAGGAATCTCTATGCTGATTTCCACAGTGTTTTCATTAGTCTACATTCCCACCAAAAGAAAAGGGTTCCTACAAGTCTCTTTGTTTTACATTGACTTTGGCCTCAGAATATATATCTTCCAGTTTCCTGTGTGTTTTCTTTCTGTGTTTTAAATTTATTTTCTCTGAGTAACTCTACCGTAGCTCCTCTTGTATTGTCATGTTGCCTCTCCATTTCAGATTGGTTATATCTTTAATGATATTGCACTTGATCAGTTACTTCAAGAGTGTAACAAAATGTCTGATATTGTTTTGGGTTGTCTTCTATTTTTTTTGCTGTTTCCCTTCATTTATATTAATGCTATTATATTAAATGTATAGACATTTACAATTGTTACACCTTTGTGATTTACTGTCCTGTCATCCTTGTGAAGTTTCCTTTTTTGATCTGGGAATTCTTCTTGTCTCTATATTATTTCACCAGAATTGTTATCGCCATTCTCTGCTTTTCTTTCAGTTAATTTTGATATGGTATTCTATCCTTTTACTTCAAATGTATTTATGCCTTTGTGTTTATAGTGAATTTCTTATAGACAGTGATTATCTTCTTATCTCTGTCTTATAGACAGATATAGATGATTACACATTTAGTGCAACTGAGTCTTTTTAAAAACTATTGAGATAATCTCTGCTTTTCAAAACATCTGGTTCATTTACATTTAATATAATTATTGGTACAGGTATATTTAGTTCTACTATTTTGGATTTTTTCTATTTTTTCTCATCTATTTGATGTTTATGTTTTATGTTAATCAAATATTGTTTTAATTCCTCTGTTAGATTTCTTGTGTACAAACACACAGAAACACATACAAACAGACAAATTGTTAACTATTTTTCAATTGTTAAGAGTCACCTCAAGCCATCTGTTATTCTCAAAAAAGTGGAAAACAACATGTTCTTGGAAGTTATGAGTTATTCCCCTTTAATCCAGAGTTATCCATAATCTAGGAAACAGCATTTTCCTTCTTAGTCTACTTAGAGACAATTTGTAAAATTACAAAGATTCATTGATGGCAACATGACATTGCACTATGAATACACAATGGAAATAGATAACGATTCATGTATTTTGTGCCTTCATGTCTGTTTGAATTCAACCCTTTGTATATATCTTCCACTTGATTATGGAGTCTTGCTTTCTGTCTTGTATTGTAGTGGATCAGCTGTCCCCAGTCAAGACTGAGTAGATTCACTGCATGCGTATTTGGTGTCCCATGGTCAAGGGCTGATGGACTACAGAGTCCAGTAGCCACTCAAAAGTTTTAACTAAATTAATAATTACAAATATTAAAATTCTATAAGATTTTGATATAATTACTCTCCTGGGGCTTCCTTCAATATTCATGTAGTATCCTTATTGACTATGCATGTTTGAGAACTATTGAAATTGTTTGGCCCAAGAGTTTAATTTTATTTACTCTGGAATAGGCAGCTGCTCTCTTGCTCTGGGTCTACTCATGTCTGAAAGCTTTTTAAATCACTTAATAGATAGGCAGGATAATCCACCTAAATGTAATATGTTTTCTGTAAGATCTAAGTGGGTCACAAAGATTAATAGATACTGCATTGATGATTACACATTTATTTTTTATTAGTACATGTTTGCAAAATATAATGTTTACATTCATCTTAGCAAGTAAGTGCATGTACTTGTACATTGGTGATATTAATGTGCATCAGTTTACCTTTTACATTGAAGGACATATTCTAGTGTGGCACAGATCACTTGACCCCCAGAAACCATACTGAGACAAACCCTTAATTTATTTCTCATCTGCTAGCATGCATGGTTCTGTGTACCTACTTTCTGCTTGTGAGGTCCAATTAACATGATGCTGTCAATGTGGTACACTAGTGTGGTGTCATGCTATGGTGTAACAACTGTTTCAGAGAGATGAATTATCATGGTGTCAAAATTTTTAAAAATTATCCTTTTAACTCTGCCAAATGAAAAAGAATGTTTCTGGTATTTTTTGCTTGTTTTGGGTGTTAGATAAGCATTTCCAAGAAAACTATCTGCCACTAGGTAATAGGTACTTTGTTGATTTTTAACTGTGATTTGATCACCATAAGGAGAATACCTCTGGAGCAGTAACTTTGATTAAGGTCATGACCTGATTGTCAATAATTTAATTCCATTCTTTAATGATAATTCAAATGGCTGTATGATAGAAATCACTCATCCTGTATCTTTTGATGGGATTGCATGATGTAGCATGAAGCCCATATTTTTCCACATAGTATCACTTGTTAGTTTAGTACTTTGAAAGTAGGACAGGGACTTATAGATGTCCTTTCTTTCCATAATAATTTTTATTGGATGGGTCAGGAGCCAAGGTGGATGTTCTGTCAGTTGCTGAGTATTATTCCAACCATATGCATTGAAATTAGAGAAATATTTCTTGAATGGGTTTGGCATTTCCTTGGACTGACAGTCTGGTTGGCATGGGTCATAACTCTGTTAGCCACATGTCATCTGTAAAGTCACTTTTACCTGCAGTTTGCATGTATCTGGATCCACAGGGATTTGCATTCCATCAAGACCAGTGGATAGGAGTACTTGACATGGTAGAGATGTCCATTTTTACTGATGTAAGTGGTCATTTGATCTTGACTTAATGTAGAAAAATAAATTTCAGATCAATAATAGATCTTGATATGAAAGATAAAACATGAAAGCTTTTTGAAAAAAAGTATTGGAGACTCCTTTTTGTAATCTAGGAGTGAAGAAAGATTTGCAAGGTAATTTGCCTAAAAAATCTTGACAAAGATTTCTTAAATGGTGCAGAAATAGTATGTAATAGGACCAACCATAAAATGTACAGAAAGGCCAACCATGAAGGAAAAAAATTGCTAAGTTGGATCATATTTATATTAAAAGACGCTGGCTGCATGGTGCCTCTGACATAAGCAAGCCAGTCTGCACTGATCACATGGGGGGACTATCCACCAACTCCAAGCCAGCTCAACATTTTGCTGCTTCTCCTTGGCATCGCAGCAGAGGCAACGACTTATCAACTAATCTGATCCTGGATGAAGACAGTGCCTTAGGAGAGAAGGTAAGCCTGAAAAACTAGCAGACCCAAGGAGAGAAAGTATAGACCTGGCCAGCAACTTCAGGGACCTTAGGGTAACCCTCACATAGTGACGGGGTGTGAGACAACCACAGGATACCAGTGTGGAGAGGGGATGGGCCAAACACAGAAACCCCCTGAGAAGTACAAGCTCACGCTGGGAAGGACATGGACCCTGCACTCCATAGGCAACAAGCAGACCAAGACCCGCGAATGTTAACATTAAGTCCAGCAGTCCACTTGAACCCTAGCCCTACAGCCTACCCAGCAAGACCAGAGGGCCGATTGTGTTCCCATCTACCAGCACAAGCAAGGACACACATTGGCTTGGATAGTAACCACATGCTGGGGTGAAAGGAGAGCGTGCAAGGAAGTCACCTCAAAAACCCATAGACCCTAACAATAGGCGGAAAAAATCATGACTGGTTGGATTCCAAGACTACAGATCCTAGAAAGACAGAATGTATCCAAAAACACAGAAGAATTTTTTTCAGATTCAACCTTTTTTGATTTTTTCTATTTAGTATTTTTTTTTCTCTCCTTCATTGATTTTTTTTTGCAATTTGGGCTTTTTCTCTTAATTTTTATCCTTTTAGTTTTAAAAAATCTTTCTTCTTATCTTTCATTTCCTGTACTTTGCTGTTTTTCTTTTTCCTTGGTCATCCTTTTGTGCATCTGTTTTCTAACACTTTTTAATCTCCTTATACTCCCCAGTAGGACTCTATCTCACTTCTCTCATTCTTCTTATATCCCAATGATTAAATTTTCAAATTTTATTTTTTATTCTCCAGTTTCCCATCTAATCTTCTTTTACTAGTATAACTACAAAGCTTTGTGAGTTTAGTATAACTAGTATAACTATTAAGTTGTCTACAGATAGGTAATTACCTTTATACTATTACTGCTGAATATCTTTATGCTATTCTGTTGGTAGTGGAGGTAGTAGATATTTAATGTAGGTCAATAGTAGATAAATATTTGGCTTGTCTTAGTGTTCATACTATAATTATAGATCTCTTTTCTATGACTAAAGATGGTACATTCTAAGTCCTTAGGGTTTGTCAATATTCAATTTGTCTTTGATGCAATAATTTGTGCTGATTTTATTTCAATAGCTAAGATCACATAGTTGTTGCTATTAATTGGTTTTCTTGGGATGCCAATATCTGGATTGCCTTAGAGTTACTGACAATACTGAAGCCAATTCCTGGAGAGCTGGGTACTGAGTCAAATATGCTGCCACCCCTACCCCATGTAAATGGAGGTAGTTGGATCCTAGGACAGAGGCAATGGTCAAGTTAGTGATGCCCAGGGTATGCCACTGAAAATTAGGCATTAACTAAGAAGTTCTTTAAACTAGCAACAAAGTTTTCCATTACAATCAATCCTCAAACCTCAACAACATATAAACAAAAAATAGAAACATGAGATGACAAGCCAACAAAATTGAACTCCCAAAAATTGGGAGTTCAGAGACTCCCAATTCCTCCAAGGCTGATCCATGAGGCACCGAAAAGGAGGAACCAAAAGCCACATAGTTGAAAAATTAGAAATAATGTCAGAGGAGGTAACAAAACATAACAAAAAGACATTTGAAGAGCTCGCAGAAAATAAAAATAATGGGATATTAGGTCATATAAAATCAGCAAGTCTTCAGAAGGTATTTTTAAAAAGCTGACAGAGCTAAACAAAATAATGCAAAATATGAATGACTGGCATAGAAAATAATTAGAGTTCATCAAAAAGCTCCAAATAGAAATTCAGGAGAGTAAAGTTTCTACAGAAAGTATGAGCAGTGAAAGTGACCAGTGTAAAGACAAATTGTTAGAACTAGAAGATAGGGCTCCTGTTGGTACCTAATTAATGAAAGATACCTTAGAAACAACAGCAAAACATAAAAATGGATGCAACATATCCTAGATGATGGAAAGAAGACTAAGATTAATTAGAATTAGTGAAAAATCAGAGCAAAGCACCAAAAAAAATCTATTTACTGAAATGATAGCAGAAAATTTTCCAAATAAGGCAAAAAGATTTAACATACAGATAAGTGAGTTAAAAATATAGAACCACAGATAACCACAATCAGAAAAGGAACCTCTCCGCAACAAAACATATTGAGAGTTCCAGAAATCCAATACAAGAACAGGATCTTAACACATTCATTCCAGTTTGAACCACCAGTGATACATGCATGACTGTCCCATTGGTGGCTTGTACTACGTTTGTACATGCTTAACTGATGTCTTACTTTCTCATTTCTGGGACAAAATATTAAATGCTACAAGTTGAAAAAGGAAAGGTTTATTTTAACTCACAATTTGTAGAAGTTTCAGTCCATAGTTGACTGACTCCAAGACAGGGCAACACAGCAGAGGGCGATGTCAGAGGAGAAACAACAGTCCATGGTATGGCAGGCAGAAGCACCAAGTAGCAAGCCTTCGTTTATGTATCTAGTCCATTTAGGCGACAAGCTCATTGGTTGGTGCCACCCAAGGAAAGGTGAATCTTCCTATCACTCACATCCAGAACTATGCTAAAACTACCAATGAATTAATCCAGTTCCCACACACCCATAATTCACTATTACACTTCCATGATTCAGCCACCTCTCCAGAGCCCCACCTAGGAGTACATGAGGTTTTGGGGGAACATTTAGATATAACCCATAATAATGAATAAAAGTGATTAAATTCATTTGTACCTCCCATCATACAAGCTGTCCAATGGAACAGTCATGTATGTACCATTGGTGGTTCAAGCTGACTGGAACAC
>PVJX010040787.1:0-15008 GCA_004027295.1 Dolichotis patagonum | reverse complement strand
GCCTCTTTAATAAATGGTGTTGGAAAAATTGGCTCTCCACATGCAGAAGACTGAAACTAGATCCATGCCAATCACCATGCACAAAACTAAAGTCTAAATGGATCAAAGACCTAAACATTAAAACAGAAACACTAAATCTACTAGAAGATAAGGTAAGAAGAAGTCTTGGAGACATAGGGTAGGCTGAGAATTCATGAACAAAACACAAACTGCATGGGAAATGCTTGAGAATCAACAACTGGGATCTCATATTATTGAAAAGTTTCTGCACGTCAAAATAAATCACCAACAGAGTGAAAAGAAAACCCACAAAATGGGAAAGAATTTTAGCCAGCAACCCCTCAGACAAAGGACTTATATCCAGAACATATAAAGAATTGAAAAACATCAACCCCCCCCCAAATTCAAAGACCCTCTCCAAAAATGGGCATCTGAGATGAACACACAGTTCTCAGATGAAGATATACAAATGGCAAATAAATACATGAAGAAATGTTCACCATCACTGGTCATTCCAGAAATGCAAATTAAAGCAACATTGAGATTTCATCTCACTCCTGAAGAATAGCTGCCATCAAGAAATCAACTGATAGACTTTCGGTGGCCTGAAGGAGAGAGACCCTGGCACGTCGGGACCTGCACCGTGCGGTTGACTCGGGATGCTGGGAGAACAAGGAGCTCCACCCCTCTCTGGGGGGTGGCTGTAATCCTGCCGGTGGGCAGGCTGAGAATAAGACATCTCATGTTGTGCTGTCCCATGTTCCGCCCCCCTTAGCAAGTGGGAGCCAGTTAACTACACATCTTGTGAAAAATTGGCTATGGTATTTAGTATGAGCTCCCCATATGCAAAGATATGGACAACCATTTGGAAGAAACAAGAGACAATATGACAGATAGTGAAGATCCCTGGTTGTATAGCTTTGAAATTTATGCTTTCTTAAGTCCCGTTCTGTTCTGTTTTGTTGTGTTTAATTTTACCCCCTTTAAAATAAAATTAAAATTATATATATATATATATATATATATATATATATATATATATGGAAAAGAAAGTGCTCTAAAGGATATAACTGAATGTATGTTTAAGTGTATAAGATAGATGACCACATTACTGTTTTTGTTAGGTTGTTGAGCAGAACTGTTAATAGTCTCACTGTTTGAATGTCTACTTTGTGTGCTTTAATTTTGCAACTTGGACAACTATTTCCAATGATGACAGTATGTAACCTATCAAGTGGCGATTTCTTAGTGTTTTTGTCTTTGTTTTGTTGTTGTTATTATGGTTCTTTCATTTTTTTGCCTTTAGAATTCTGTATTGTTGCTACCCTTTTTCTGTTTTGTTTGGTTGTTTTCTTTTCTGTTTTTTCTCTTTAAATAAAATTTTTTAAAAAATCAACTGATAACAAATGCTGGTGTGGCTGCAGGGAAAAAGGAACACTGCTCCACTGTTGGTGGGGAGTGTAGACTGGTGCAACCACTGTGGAAATCAGTATGGAGAATTCTCAGAAGACTAGGAGTGGAAGCTCCATTCAACCCAGCTATTCCCCTCCTGGGTATTTTCCCAGAAAAACTGAAAAGGTCATGTCACAGTGATATACGTGCACCCATGTTTATAGCAGCTCAATTTATAATAGCTAAATCTTGGAAACAACCAAGATGCCCATCAATCGCAGAGTGGATGAAAAAGATGTGGTATTTTTATACCATGGAGTATTACTCAGCTATGAAGAAGGATGATCCTGAGGCCTTCATAGGGAAATGGAGACAACTTGAGACTATTCTCATTAGTGAAATAAATAAGAATCATATTTATAAATATCACATTGTGTCTCTAGTGTAAAAAGTAATAAGAAATGTAGGAGTAATAAAACCCAAAATGTGTAATTGCTACTGTAAAAGAGAGAAGAAAAGAAAATGCTCTAAAGGAAAGAATTGCATGTATGTTTAAGTGTGTAAGATGGATGACCATATTACTGTTTTTGTTAGATCATGGAGCAGAACTGTTAATAGTCTCATTGTTTGAAAGTGTACTTTGTATGTTTTAATTTTGTAACTCGAACAACTATTTCCAAGATGACAGCATGTAATTTTTCAAGTAATGATTTCTTAGTGTTTTTTGTTCTTCTCTTTTTTCCTTGGAATTCTGTATTGCTGCTACCCTTTTTTTTTCTGTTTTGTTTTATTTTTTCTCTTTAAATAAAATTTTAAAAAAAATAAGAAATCAAATACAGCAAATACTTCCAGTGTTTTTTCCTAGTGTATCTTGTTGCCTTGAATCCTTTTTGCCAGAACCCTGTGTGCATGATGGGTCTGTAATCAAAGACCCAGGTAGGCCTAGGTTCCAGCCTTCTGGACTGCTGTTCCAGCTTCCCTAGGCCATGTCCTGAGTGGCAGTGAGGAGGAAGGGATTCTCTTACTGTAGGCTCGGGAAGCAAGCATTGCTGCTGAACAGAGGGACTAGGCTGGGCTCAGGCTGCTGAGAGCTACAGAGCTTCCTCTTCCCCAGCAAGCGTCCCAGTTCCCCTCAGGGTCTGCCTGGTAGTGACCCTGTGCTGATCTCCACCCCACATCCCAAACAAGACTGGAGCCTTGTCCTCAAAACTAGCAGATGAGCTTCATGGGGAAATGGGTCGAGACAGACAGCTCTGACCGAAGCTGTTCAGCAGGGGAATGTCCCAGAGCCAGAGCAGAACTGTGTGGGGCAGGGAGGAACCATTTCAGCTGTAAAATGAGGAAGGCCTGGGGCACAGCAGACAGTGCTACGTGGAAGGACAGCAGAACTTCTCTCAGCAAGGGCAGGATTCCCCTGAGAAGGGCGGGTGCTCGAGGGACAGGAAACAGTTGGCACAAAGCCACAGGCCTGGCTCATGTGGCAATCTGCACAACCAGCCTTGCCCCATTCTGTCCCTGGGACTGAGGTCAGTTGTGCCCATGAGTAGAATGCCAGCCTGACCAATCCCAGCCCACCCTCCCCATCCCTTGTGACACCAACTCCCCAGCCAACAATAGAACTCAGGGGTTCTTTCTTGTTTCCAAGTGTCGGCTGGGCCTGGACAGCGGCCAGGCAGGCCCTGGTTTTTGCTTTGGTCCTGTCTCCAGGTAGGGAAGATGGCCATTATGATGACACCCAGCAATTGTGGGTCAGTGTTCCCAGTATGATGCAGACAGGAGCCTCCCTGGGCCCGCCTGGCCCTGGGAAGTCTGTACCAAGAGCAAACTGCCCCAGAGAAAACATAAGTCTTCGGGTGTGGCTTCTGGCCATCTCCTGCCCTCGGGTAGAGCGCTGCTCTTGTCCACAGTTCTTCCAGGCCTCAGCTTCCTTTTCTGTATATTGAGACACAATTGCCTGGGGTCTCTCCGCCTTGCAGAGAACCTCTGGAGTCAGTAGATGGAAGGCGAACTCGGGGCCTCACAGACTGCCCGGTATTCAGCAGGTATTAGGTACACTGACCGGCACCCTCTGGGGGAGGCTGATAGACTAGCTCTGGCCTAGAAATCGAATCTCTCTGAGGAAAGCGGATTACCCGCCTCCTGGAGGTCCCCTCTACACACCTCACACCATGCTGGCTTCCCAGGACCACCGTAACACACACAAGCCACTTCATGACTCACCACCTTCATTACATTACAGTTCTGGTCTCCCTAGGCATTCCTTTCTGGAGGCTCTGGAGGAGACTCCATCTTCTTACCTTTGCAGCTTTTAGAGGCTGCCGTGATCCTTGGATCATGAAGTCCTTCCAAAACCAACAAAACGAACAATGGCTGAGCAAATCCTTCTTACTTAGGACAGCCTTCTCTGGTTCTGACCCCTGCCTGCTTTTCCATATTCAAGGACCCAAGATTCCATTGTGTCCTCTTGCGTGATCCAGGGTCTCCTTATTTGAAAGAAATCTGATGAGTAAACTCACTTTTCTCAGACAGCTTTAACGTGTAAAGGGACACAGCCACAGAATCTGGGGGCTAGGACGCAGACACCTCTGGGGGAGGCTGTTACTCAGCCAGCACCTCCTTCTCTCCTGCATCCTGGCTCTCTGCCTGCCTTTCTCAGGCCTCCTGTTCCTCTGAGTAGCAGGGTCCCAGGCTCTGGGGCCAGGCAGATGCTGCTGGACCCTGCGGGCCTTCTGCTGGAATAAATCAGAGCTGAGCAGGGCAGCCTGAAGCCAGGAGTTCAAGGAACCCACCTTGTTCAGGCGGCAGCAGGGTCTGCGACCCGCGGACCGAGGCCACTGACGGTGCCACCCCCACCCTCGTGGGGTCGGGCCGGGCGGACCTGGGATCTGGGTGACACCTGACTGCTCCCGACCGCCCGCTGGGAGAGAACTTTGCAGCGGGCTGGAGCGACCAAGAGGGGTTTCCCTGCGTGGAGCGGGGCCGGGAAGCGGCCGGGGGCCTTGGGTGCAAGTCACCCCGGCGGGCGCCTCTGCTCTTGCACCCCTCGGCCCGCGCGCAGCCTCGCCGGGACTGTGAGTGTGGGGTTCCCGGGCCTCCGCGCCTCAAAAGCTGTGCGGATGCGATTTCAAAGTATGGATTCCCCACCTGGCCGGTGAAAACAGCACAGGGAGGTACAAAACGGTCTGGTTCTGCGCTTCCCCCTCCTGATTTAAATGGCCCAAGGTTTTCTCTTTGTTTTATTTAACTCCACATTTTCAAAGTATTCTTATTATTTGATACAATCAACCAATATTTGGATTTGTTTACATGTTTACCATTTTGGTTGATGATTACTGTATCTCAAGGTGTCCTCCTGGGACCAGTTTTCCTTACCTTTTATAAGTTCCATTACATCAGGTCTCTAGCTTGTGTGCTCTATCAGTTTCTGGTTACAGCTGTCCATTTTTTTGTACTTAGGGTGGTGAAATTTTGCTGAGCATACAACCCTAGCCTGGCTATGCTGCCATGGACTACCAAGGGTGCAAAGACATCCCTCCCACGCTCCGTTGGCTGACACTCCCGGGGCTGCCTTTGGGGTGATCCCTGTCCTCTCTAGTGGTGCTTCAAGACCTTTGTCACTGGCCACTGTGGCTTCTAGCCCTGGTTTCCCTTTGTATTCATCCTGCTTGAAATAAATCTTTTTCTTTTTTCCAAATCTTGCTAATTCATGCTTTTCAAATTTTAGAAAATGTGTTGCTTCTATCTTCAAATATTCCTTTTGCATTTCTCCTCGTGGGCGTCCAGTCAGACTCATGTTAAACCTCCTTCACCTCGCTTTCACCTTTCAGCTGTATATTCCTGTTTACTAACTCTCTGTTCTTTATGAATCTATTTAATCTTCCTTTTCGGGTTTTTATTTCAACAGCTCGTTACCCATGTTTGTGTCTATGAATTCACTGTCTTCCAGAAGTACCTGTTGTTCCCTGATTCTTGTTATACCTTCATTTTTGTAAAGACAACTTTTAAAAGTTCTTATACCACCTTGTCTTCTATGCTACCTCTGCTGTTTCCAGTGTCTGCAGCCAGTCCCTTGTCCCTGTGGTCTGCTGGCTCTCAGAGGGCCTTGTCTTCTAAAACTACAGTCTCTGTGCCTGATCTTGATCTGTGACTGCCTGACAAGCTCAAATGGGAGAGATGTCCCCTCAGGGAGACCTTGCTTATCCTTCTGCTGGTGCCCAAGAAATGCCAGGACTTTTTTTTTAAGTATACGAAGGGTTTGGTTTCAAATCAGAGCATTAAAGTTAGTGTCTGTCCTTCTCTGCTGTCCTGCTGCTGTTCCCTGCTGTGTTTATCAGTACTGCTCACCCCCCCACACTGCCTCTCTACTCTGGCTCTGTGCCAGTCTGTCACCTGTGGTTCTGCATCCCTGCATTCCAGCCTGTGTGCCGCTCTGTAATCAAGGCTTCCAGCTGCTTGGCTCCAGCTCTTGGCCCCTCCTGGTGCAAGTGTTTGTTTGTTTGTTTGTTTGTTTGTTTTGAAAAGAAATGTCCCTGGAGACTTCTCCTACCTTTCGCAATTTCACTGATGGTTCCATGTGTGTACAAACTTCGGTTGTGGGGGAAGCTTAAAGACAGTTTCTCAGAGTTTTATCATTCAGGACAACAGGAGAGCATTTTCTAAAAAACTGACAATCTTTATTGCACTAAAAATCAAGGATGATTAAGTCAAAAGTAAGAAGCCAGTCATGTAAGCTCAAAAACTCTAGAGGGAAAGTAGGGAACCATGAAGTCCACACTGTTCCAAGCCAGAGGTCACTTTCTGCAAGTGGCACCTATGCTGACATGTGATCTCTTAGAAGTGGTGTCGGGAAGCTGAGTTGCATCCTTTCTTTCAACAGAAGGAGAAAAGAACTCCAAAACATAGTTCAGATCCCATGGTTCTAGAAGTTTGAAGCAACAGACAGCGCCAGTGCCATTTCACCTGTGGACCCTACAAATGCCGTCAGAGGCCATAAATCACAAAGATTTTACGTTTGACAACATCCTGCATGCAGCGGGGGAATTTGGCAAATTCCAGCAGAGGCTTGTCATCCTCCTCATCATCCCCGGCATCCTGTTGGGTTTCATGTACGCTGACTACTTTGTGTTCACAGACCAGGAGCACTACTGCAACACCAGCTGGATTCTGGCAGTGGGCCCCAACCTCTCAGAGGCTGAGCAGCTGAATCTGACCCTGCCTCGAACACGCAATGGCAGTTTCCTGACATGTCTCATGTACTTGCCTGTGCCATGGGATTTGGATTCTATCATCCAATTTGGCCTCAACCACACTACTACATGCCAAGATGGGTGGATCTATCCTAACTCCAAAACTCGATCATTGATCAATGAGGTGTGCTTCAGCTTGGGTCATCTGTAGCTACCAGCACAGGCCCAGGCATGTGCTAGAGGGAGCTAGAAGTTGACCTGAGCTCACCCTGCAAAAGTAGACCTTGACAGAAAGTTAGGGTTCCTGATGCCCACTGCTAGCCCTGCCTGTCATAGCCAGGAAGGTAGATGTCTCTGGGGATAGAAAATGGGGGATAAGGTGGCAGGGTTGGTCATCTGTCCAGGAAATTGGTTCTGAGGTTGTGGCTCTGCTCTCTGAACTCAGAAATAAGGACGGGAAGGAGTCATCTGTCAGGTATCTCTCTGGGAAGCTGCAACTTGAGCTGCAACCTGGGCTCTTTCTGGCACAGATATATCCATCTAAAGCTCCAGGTTGAAGCCCAGCACTGGGCCCTCAGTGATTCTTATCTGTGCTCAGGCCCCTCACCTGCATCCCCCCTTCCTGGACTGTGCCTCGGGTCCTTCTTTCAACTAGCTGTCACCTGGATGCAAGGCAGGTGCAAAGGAAACAGAGTTGAGGCACCCTGCACACAGTTACCTGCCCAGGACCCACATGCTCTCCGTCTCAATATTGCACCTGGACCAGGCTCTCTCTCTGCGCTGAAAAAGGCCGAGCCTGGTTGGAGACCTGTGGTAATCCTTGTGTCTAACCCCTCAGTTTGACCTGGTGTGCAGCAAGAAGCTAGATGAGGGAAGCCTGAGGAGCGTATTCATGGCTGGCTTCCTGACAGGGTCTCTCATCTTCGGGCTCTTAAATGACATGTGAGTGTTCTACAGTTCCCACTAGTCCTGGGACGTCCTGCCTCCTTCTGGACAGCATTCAGTTAATGAGCCTCAGTGTGGGGGAGGCTAAGGGAGGCGCTATTGGGGTCCCAGGTACAGCCGAAGGCCTGGCCCAGGAAGGTCCAGCACTTGATGCAGCCTCACCTTGACACCCTAGGCTGGGCCGTTACTCTGCTATCCTGATGTCGCTGATGGGGCTGACCATCTTCAACTTTGGAACAGCTTTTGTGAGCAGCCTTCACCAGTATTTTTTCTTCCGCTTCCTTGTCTCCCAGGCAGTGATGGGTTACACAATCAGCAGTGTGTGTTTAGGTGACACTGGGCCTCAAGGGAGAGGGCTGGATGGGAGCAGAGATGCAGGGCAGAAGGTGGAAGTGGGGAGCTAGGGTGTCTCAGGGCACGGGAAGAGGTTTCAGTCTCAGCAAGATAAGATGAGCTAGCTTAAGCCAATAGGACACAGTCAGTGCCTGAGCAGGGAAGCTAGAAGTGGAGGGATGGCCTGGAGATGCTGGAACATCAGCACTCAGAATGCCTGGCTTTCCCACCCTTCACTATTTCCATTGCACCCCTCATATTCTCTCTGCATATCCCTTTGGACCCCCCTGTGGCTGACATTCACTGACCCCAACCCAAGGGAGTTGCTAACCCTGCAATTGCACTGGATCATTTCATCTGGACAACCCTCTATTCAATATGAATATTCTATAACTCCTTTAGTTAAGAAGGATACTTTTACCTCAAAAAGTTAATCACAGACAAGTGAGGACCCAAGGTTTCAACCCAGGCTTATGTGGTATCAAAGCGCCAGTGCACATACACTTGTTCTCTGACCTCAGGATGTTCAATGACTACAGTCTTATACCTGAGACCCCGATTGTGCTTGGGATTTCTGAGCAAGAAAACTTTTCTCACTGGGAGGCTGACAGAGCCCAGCCAGAAGGACCGACCCTTAGGCCTCGATAGCCAAAGCCTGACTGCACTAAAGACAGGGACAGTGATTCATTGCCTTCTCGTGTGTCTGGCCACATGTGTGGCCCAATGCGTAGATGACTTCTCTATTACATACGTGGTCATGCAGGAATAGCCAGGTAACAAAGGGTGGAAGGCCATTTATGTGACAGGAAGCTTGGGTAAAACCTAGGATGTACACTATGGTGGACACAAGGGCACTCTGTGTGGTTTTGATGGGTGCCTCAGGCCTAGTGCAGGACACGAACAGGAAGAAAAATCTTTTGTCCAGCCTGAGCTCTCCAACACAGGGTAGGGGTGTCTCAGAAGGCTGGGCACAGGGGCAGCCTGCACTCTGAGCTGACCACGGTCTTGTCCTCTTTGCCTCTGCACAGCCACTGAATGGCTAGTGGGCAAGCACCGGGCCCACGCTATCTTCCTGGAGCACTGCTTTATCTCCGTGGGTGTCCTGTTCCTGGTGGGACTCAGCTACAGCCTTCCCCACTGGCGGCTGCTGTTCCTGGTGGGTGGGGCACCTATGTTCCTGTTTGTCTTTTACATCTGGTAAGCAAGCAATGTCCAGGTGTGCACAGGCCTGGGTCTCCTGGGCAGAGATAAAGGATGTGGGAATGGATGGGGGTTTGGGCAAAGCCTCCAAAACCCCAGCATTGCTCCCCCCACAGAGGAAACCTCAAAGAGATTCCACAAAAGTGGGCAGCAGACCAGGAGAAAGAAAGGGCACTAAAAGGCAAAGATTCAAGAACAAGGAATGGTCAGTATTGAGAGCAAGAGAGGTGAGGCTGAGGAAGGGCAGACTTTCCCCGGTCTTCAGGAAACAGATCAGCCCTCTCCCAAGCTATCATACTGACCAGTGTACCAGGGCAAGCCCCGGAATCAGCAGACCAGGCAGACAGCGAGACGGCAGACCCTTTCTAGAGGGCAGCCCTGGAATCTACCTAAGGAGTTTGCCAGGACTCTATTCTCCTGGCTACAGTAGATGAGAAGAACATGATGCCATGAGGAGATTCATCCAAGAGTCTCTCACTTCCATCAACCAGAGTTTCTAGCCTGCATAGGTGCACAGTCCCTGCGTGGCTGTGCTGCTGTGTTTGTATGGTCAAATCTCTCTCTATTCAAGGTTTTATCCATTGTTTCCAGCTTTGGGACTTGATTGTCTCAGCTAAAATTTGAGGACAGAAAGGTTCACTTAGCTGGTTAACTATCCCTTATTTTCTGTTTTCTCAATAGCATTTGTGTCTTTATTAATATAAACTTGTAAAACGTTCTCAATTGTTCTTCAGGATACAACTTACAATTTCTTGTTTTTTCCTTCTGATTCCCTGCCTGGTATGTGTTTCCTGAATCACTCTTTCTGTTTGCTTACTTTTGGAAGTTTTTTTTCTATTTCTGGTGATCTCTGATTAAACCTTCTGATTTAAGGAAGAGTGATTAAAAAGCTAGTGAGAAACTCTAAGGAGTAGCTAACTTGCTGATAACCATAGCAACGGACCTCAGATTTTGTGAATATCAGAATCACGAAGGAACCTGCTCCACTAGTGGCCAGACCTCTCCCCAGAGTTTCTGTGTCTACAAGGGTTGGATATAGCCAAAAATGTGAATTTCTGACAAGTTCCCCACTGACACTCATTCTGTTGGCCACCTGATCACACTGTGAAAACCACTACTGTCAAGTGCCTATCCTGTAAACATCCTCCTCTCTTTGTCCTTGGGCGTTCATTTATTACTATTATTATTCTGTGTTTTAGTGGACATATGGTCAATCTATCTTTTTTAAGAAGTGTCAGCTTGATGACTTTAATTAAGAATGTTCTGCAACTTACGCATGGAAAAAGATAAATTATTGCTGGGGAGAGAAGAGCAGGATCAGGACAGATGGAGGGAGCAAAAATCATCTCTAGTGTCCGAGGTCTATGTTTTTAGAAACCAGCTGTAGATTCCAGACTGGGGAGGGAATAATGGTGCAAAAAATCTTCAGGAAATCATGGCACAGCTCTGTAGAGTGCTTGAGCAGGGAACCACTAGTATCAGCACACCCTCTGTGACCTTGGCCAAGCCCTTATCCCCTGAGGCTAGGAATAATACAGGATTATCGTACCAGGTCCAGGGATAGGCAAAAGTTGAACAAGATGCTACACACAAAGGCACTGACCACAATTCCTGGTACTTACTGCATGCTTCAACTGGTAACCTGTGTGAATTCTGATAGCCTGAGAAGACTCAGAAAAACCGAGAGGGGAAATTTATTTTGAGGTCAAAGGCAATGATACTTACAGGGAAGAAATGAGACCGAAGAGCTTCACTCCCCTCTCCAAGCTCCCAGACAGGGTACTGGGCCCTAGGTAAGATACAGGCTCCTGACCTGTACTCTACAAAAGAAACCCAACGCTAATAAAAACCCTCAGAGTGGATGGGGGCGTGGAGTATGTGACTTGAGTCTGTTCAGGCATGGGAGGAGATCCCTTAGGGTAGGGAAGAAGGGTGCTCTTAGAAGTGAGTGAGGATAAAGGGGACTTCAGGGCAGAGGCAGCAAGTGGCCAATGTCACCATGGAGCTTTTTGGGGCTGTGTGTGGCCTAGACAGGAAATGGGTTGCTTGCCAGGGAGGGACAGAAGGCATCTCGAAATTGGTGGTAACTTTCAAGATGGGCACAACTGAGGCTGGGACAGGACCAACATGGCTCTCTGGGGGACCTGAGAACAATGAAATAAGAGAGGGTTCGGGCACAAAGTATTCTTCCAGAGTCCCCACGGTGGCTGGTGATGAAAATGAGGATGGAAGAAGCCAGACAGGTGCTGTGCCATGCAGCCAGTGTGAACAAGAGAATCATTCCTTACAACCTGCTGAATCAGGTGAGAGGCTTCAGGCCAGGAAAGGGGCCAGGACCATGGGCTACTGGGAAGCCTTTCTCTTATCCTTCTAGGTGGACTCAGCCACAGGGTAGCCCAGCCCAATACTCAAGGAGAATGATTATAGCACAATTAACCAGCCGGCCCTGCTGGGAGTGGGCTGGCTTTACAAATGTAGGGGGAAAGGAGCACACTGGACTTTCAGTCTTGCCTCTGACTAGTCCTGCTTGTGCTCTAGCTGCAACTGTCTGGAAAGGTGGTGACTGAGGCGTCTTTCCTGGATTTTTACTACAATAGGCACCTCCGCAAGGTGATCTTGGTGATGAACTGTGTATGGTGAGTGCCCAGGGCTGGTGGGCAGGCCATGAATTTGAGAGGGAATGGGGGGTAGGCTGGCTGGAAGAGGAGCAAGGCCTAGGAACACGTAACACAGGACTGTGATTCTCTGCCTCCCCACCCCTCTCTTCCTTGTCTGTCTTTACTCCTGGCCATGTGTGTGTGTGTGTGTGTGTGTGTGTGTGTGTGTGTGTGGTGGTGGTGGTGGAGGTGGTGGTGGTGGTGTCCTGACTTCATTCCAGGTTTACTGTCAGTTACATCTATTTTACACTGACCCTTAAAATGAGAGGCTTGGGAATGGACCTTCACTTCAGGAAGGCCGTGTCTAACATCATGAAGGTACCTGTTCAGCTGTGCTACCTTGTAATCCTTGAGCACAAAGGGACGAAGTGGAGCCTGATTGTGACTCTCACCCAAACCACCATCATGTGCATCCTCCTTTTGATCTTCCAAGGTACATTCCATCTTGCTGGAAGCCTCCCTGATTCCTTACAAACCTCCAGCATGGCCCTTAACTAGACACTTTGAAGTTGACCCCCCAGTACACCAGCCCTTCAGGAACAGAGGCCAAGTAGGAAACCCCAAGACATACTCCCTCATGCAGAGGTCTGAGGGAGGAGGGCATGCTGTCTTATGTGGGAGGGAAGGCAGTCTTCTTCCCCCTGGTTCCAACCCAAATCAGAAGTAGATCTGATTTGTGAAGTATTCCTCCATCTACTGCCCTGGCCACTGCCTGTCTCTGCAGCCTCTCTGGAAGGGCCCATTTTATCTTAGACCTTGGGAATAATATGGTCACTGAAAACTGGGTGGATGAAACATTGGGCTCAACCACAGGACTAGTTATTACTCATAGGCCGTTCCTTCTTGAGGGCTCAGTACCCAGCTCCTGAGGCTCAGCACTCAGAAAGGAAGACGGTAAGAACTGGAAATATGACCAGCACTTCAAGAGCCCTAGGCAGTGAACACACAGGAGGTCATGGAACTGGAGCACGCAGAGCTTCGTTGTCAGTATACACTGCTTAGAATTGCTCACCACTGGCTTCCTAAGTGACTAGGGCTGGGGCAGAGAGCTGATAAGAGGAGCTGCCAACCTCGGGGGACAGTAAGCAAGAGCTCCAGTCTCAGTCACTCCTGAGTCTGTTTCTCCATCAGATTGTCCATCCAGCTGCCCAGAGGCAGGTATCCTAGAGTGTTTAGCACCAATTCCGGCAGTGCAAACCCCAGGGATCCAACACTGTCTACCCCGTTCACCTTGCACAGATTGGGCAATGGGCTCAGTATAGTGAACAGTAGACTAAAAGGCCACTTAGCAGGAGACCCAGTGCACCACACCCACTTCCCCAACCAAGGCTCCCACTGCAAAGGTACTAAATGTCAGCCTGATTGGCCTCCTCTTACTGAAGTCTGCTGGCCAGCCAACAGGGTGGCAGGGATGCTTTCTGCAAGTAATTGAGGAAGGGCTGATGGACCCCAAAGACAGGATGGCCCTGGACTCAGGGGGTTCTGTTGTCTAGAAACACAGCTGGACTCCACCAAAATGTTGATGCTCGTGCTTGGAGAGTCCAGCCTGGCTGTCACTATCACTGTCCTGTTCATCTATACTGCTGAGCTCCTCCCCACCGTCCTCAGGTATGGAGTCTGGTGGCTGAGGAGGCCATGGGGCCATGGGGCCATGGGGCTGTAGGGAAGGATGGGACAATCACAGGATTAATGCAGCAGCTATAATAGAGCTTTCGCCTAGTGACAAGCACTATGCTAAGCAGTTTACATGGATCACTTAAGCCCCACCAAAAAGTCTCCCAACATCATTAATCCTATTTCAGATGATAAAATCGAAGCTATAAAGGCACTTACTCAAGATTGCACATAGCAAGAGGTGAAGCTGAGAATGGACCAGAGTTCCTTCCTTCACTCACTGCCTAGAAACATGGTTTACCCCGAGCCTCAGTTCCCTTCCTGTTGTCTTTATTGATGGCAGCCACAGCCATATCTTCCTACCCACACAGCATCAATGGCTGTGTCACCTCCCCACACAACACTGCATGGTTCTCCCACTCCTGACAGCCAGGAAAGAGGTCCAGATGAAATTACTACCTACTTTGAGTCAATGGAGAACGAAATTCTTCAAAGTCATTCAAAAATCTAGGACAAGACATTGAATAGAGGGTGTAGGGTTTCAGGTAGTTTCTCCCCAGGGCCTACCAGGCTTCTGTCTGTGAAACCTCCCAGATCAGCTCTCACCTCCACTTTCAGGGCTACAGGCCTGGGGCTGGCAATTCTAGCCTCATCAGGCGGAGCCGTGTCATCTGAGACAATGATCCACCAGTTCCTGTCCCTCCAGCCCATCGTTCTTTGTTGCATCTTGTCCTGTACGGCCTTGTACTTCTCCCTCCTGCTGCCGGAAACAAAAAATCAGGCCCTCTCAGACAGTCTGCAGCAATTCTCAGAGGCTAGGTGAGTGTGTGATGATCCCTGACCTCAAGCTCTTCGTGTTGACAGCATGTCAGGTGCTGTCCATCCCTGCTGCCTCTCTTCCATGAGGATTTCTGACATGAGGGCCACCCTGTGTCCATAGAATTTGCCCAAGCTCTTCTGGATGCTGCTACTCTACTGGGTCCAGCCCAGTCTTTGCCCACTCTTACTCTCCCTGACTCTCCTTCTCTAGCCTGGGCCAGGTCCTTTTTCCTCCCTGCCCCAACTGCTTGTCTGGACTGGAGTGCTACCCTTGGAGATGTCCACTTCTCCTCTCCTAGGTAAAGGATACTGGCTTGGAATTGGTTCTCTGAGTACCTCTCATTTCCTGTTTGAACTATTTCCTTATAAAGAACTCAGACTTCATTATTGATTTTGGCCTTTCAGTCCCTGCAGGCAAAGTTCCCTATGTGGGAACTGGGCTCTGTCCAGCACTTCTGCTGGCACTTCTAGCTTCTGATCCCCTAAACATTCCCTGTAGGAGACTCATCATGATTTCCAGAACTATACCTTCTTGGAGCTGAATGAGGAAATCCCACTATTGTCTCCCTGGACTTGCAAGAACCTGAGCACCAATTTGGGTTATGGTGGCCTAAGGTCCTACAGTGTTCTCTGCTCTATAGTGTAGGGGCTGCTACCTGTGGCTTTCCTCTGCCTCATTTCTGCTCTCCTCCTCCTTGCCCTTCTTCAACCTCATTGAAACTACCTATACTGGGCTATCAGAGGCCACAGGTCCCCCCTTTAAGCTAGCCATAGTTTATGGAGAGATAGACATGCAAACAGTTATTGCTATGATCTCTGACAATGTGATGTACAGTGGCTGTAGTAGCCAAAAGATAGAAGA